>JAWWEQ010048765.1:0-15117 GCA_035583055.1 Torymus tubicola | reverse complement strand
TGTTGGCACGTTCTTATAAAAGTTTATTGACATTTTTGCTTATATCTTCGGTAATTTTTCAAATATGTCACTCAAACCTTTTTTTTACAAGTTTAGAATAATATAAAGAATCGAAAAATCAAATAAAAAAATTGATTTTTTCAAATTTTAAATCTGTCCTCCCCCTTAAATAAAATAATTAAATATCCTCCACTATCCAGTTTTCATATTTCAGCGGCATAGCTTGAACCTCGTTTAACATAAGTGACTTAACTTAAGTGAGCGTTTTCTTTTAAGGGGGCAAGCCTTGCTTAAAGCCTGAAAAAAGATATTTTAGTATAATAAATCAGATAATTTTTTTTTAAATCTATATAGGAAAATAACTTTCTACGTCAAAAGTATATATAAAAACCAACATTTTACCATCTCCAGGACTCCTATATTTTGATTTATAAGTTTGTAATAACCACTGGATAGAAGCATTAACCCATTAAAAACCAGGCAAAACCTGACAGAGATATCGAAAAACGAACTGTGCCATCCTTTGCATAACCTAAAAAAAAATACCCGTGTTTTTTTCTTTTGTCGATTAAAATTGTTTTATAACATATTATTTAAACAAATAACCCAAATTGTCGTAATTATGCAAAACTCAATGCGGAAATCGATTCTTCGGGCAAAAACACAGCAAAAACTTATGTAACGTTTTTTTGTCTAGAGTTCAATTTGTTAGTGTAAAATATCTATAAACAATCGTACTCTGGGAAGGGGGCATTGACCATGTAAAATACCATGCAAAATATGGCAGAGATGTCAAGAAACGAACTGTGCCATCCTTTGCATAACCAAACATAAAAGTACTCGTGTTTTTTCTTTTGTCGATTGCAATTGTTTATAACAAATTATTTAAACAAATAACCCAAAATTTTGTAATTTTGCAAAACTGAATGCGGATATCGATTCTACGGGCAAAAACACGACAAAAACCTATGTAACGTTTTTTTGTCAGAGTTCAATTTGTTAGTCTAAATCAGGAACAAACTTTTCACATGTAAATCATGCTTATTTTACACTAACAAATTGAACTCTAACAAAAAAACGTTTCGTAAGTTTTTGTCGTGTTTTTGCCCGTAGAATCGATATCCGCATTCAGTTTTGCAAAATTTCTACAATTTGGGTTATTTGTTTAAATAATTTGTTATAAACAATTGTAATCGACAAAAGAAAAAGCACGGGTACTTTTATGTTTGGTTATGCAAAGGATGGCACAGTTCGTTTCTTGACATCTCTGCCATATTTTGCATGGTATTTGGTATGGTCAATGCCCCCTTCCCAGAGTACGATTGTTTATAGGTATTTTACACTAAGAAATTGAACTCTGACAAAAAAAACGTGACATAAGTTTTTGTTGTGTTTTTGCCCGTAGAATCGATATCCGCATTCAGTTTTGCAAAATTACGACAATTTGGGTTATTTGTTTAAATAATATGTTATAAAACAATTTTAATCGACAAAAGAAAAAACACGGGTATTTTTTTTTCGGTTATGCAATCATGGCACAGTTCTTTTTCCGATATCTCTGCCAGGTTTTTTTTTCCAAATGAACTACATCATTCGAAAGTACAACTCTTAAGCTTCAAAATCCTATATTTTTAAGTTGGAGAAATAAAGGGTTTATAAGTAACAAGATAAAAAAGACAGCGGCGAGCAACCTCGCGAGCCCTGCGTGCTGCGCCCGTGCGTACGGTGCGTTCAAATGCAGTGCACGCTTTATTCAATTCGCTGATAATCGTGTATGGAGTCTCTGGGAATAGAAGGGTTCAAAAGTAACAAGATGAAACAGACAGCGGCAAGCGGCTGCCCGTATACTTTTTGCGCTACGCTTGGACTTATTAATACATGCGGTATACTATTACAATTTTTTAAATATAAAATGTTGTATAACTAATGCCTTTATTAATTTTTCTTTTAAATTCTAATTCTTTTATTTGTTTTTTTATTTTTTTGAATTTACAAGAACTGTTCTTTTTGAGACATTTCCTTCTTTCTTTATTGGAGTTTTAGGTCCTTTTTCTTTTTTGATGGGTGGATATAATTGAGAATCTTCTGATGCTGAAAATCTTTTAAGTTCTAACTTCTTAGCATCAACTAATAATTTAATACAATGAAATAATGGCGTTCCAGGTATTGTCTTAGCTGAACCTAGGCTGTTTTTTAGCTTCTCTGTAGCCTTTAAGTAGTCATCTTTGGATGAAAAAAAGCACACAATATTTTTAAAATATTCAGTTGCCTATTTGTACAGATCTTGGGGCGTTAATATATAATTAATGGATACTTTCCGCAAACTTTCTCGTCTAGCATTGCTTTTTACGGAAGCACCTATTCCGTCGAATGTATTTTTTCCGTGAGCTGTTGCATGGAAGTGCCATTTAGTGTCAACAGAAAAATCGTCATAATGATGAAAAAGATTTTGGATGTTGAATTTATTTTTAAAATATTACGCAGCTCCATAAGTAAAATAAATAACTTTTTTAACTAAACCAAAAAACTTTGTAAGGAAATTAATTATAATTTCTTGGATTGTTATTATAGTGAAATGATTGTGCCGCATCTTGTGTTTAAAAGCATAGTTTTCTGAAAAATCTAGAGAAATTAAAAATTCTCCTTCAGATAAAGATTCTCTCAAGATTTGAAAATAAGAAGACTATTGTTTAGAAATAAAAGATTGAGTCTTAAGTTTATGCAAAAGAGGAAAAAATATATCGGTAAATGAAGATTTAGAAACGACTTCAATTTGCAATGTTGATCTGTGGGTAGTTTTCACATCTGAAACTTTATTTCATTAATCTTCGAGCTTTCAAATAATAATTCTAGATCCCTTTTTAGGGGTTCAATACTGGAACAATTTTCGCACATATTTAAATAACATTTCTCTATTGTATTTTTACAAACTTTTCGGCTATGCAGTCTTTGTAAATATTAATTTATTAACAGAAACTCCTGAGTTTCTTAAATCGACCAAGGAAAGTTTAACGTTTTGATGTTAAACGCAGACACACACTGAATACGTCCTACTGCTATTAGCTAAAACCCATTATTTAGGACGACATTCGATAATTTTAGTGAATCCAATTTTCGATTCAGAATACTGTTGCTTATATTTTAAATATAATTCTCTAAAGTTGTATAAAACAAGCCGCTTCTGCATGTAACTTTTTGTGCCATCATTTTTTATACATATGTTGTCTTTAAAATCTGGCATAGTTCTACTATTTTCATCACTTTCATAGAAGAGCTTTACTCGATCTAGAGTATCACTTGATATTTTTTTATTTCCTCTATTGTTAACTAAATGGGATGGGTTATCAAATAATTTACATTTCGATGAAAGACGAGATGAATTCGAAAATTTAGCTACTTTTCAAGTGCTCCCGTTTTTAGGAAGCAATTTCAAAAGTAACATCTTTTCAAATAAAAAATAATTTCTTTATAGTCATCTGTTGAAACTTCACTTTCTTCTTCAACCTTAACATTAGATTTTATTCGACAAGAATCGCATATTTTGTCTCTATCACTTAAATGCGGAAAACAAGCTCTAAGATTGTCTGAAATAAATCTCAGTTTCGTTGAATGCTTTATTTTATCAAAAGGATTACAGCAACTATTGAAAGTTTTAGACATTTAGTCAAATTTTTTTTATTATGAAAATAATAAATATTGAGAAAGAAAACATTTTCGGCCGGTGATTTATAACTAGGAACGAGCTTTTCTAATATTGGGAAAGTATATCTCAGTCCCCCTAGTGGCAAAAATGATAACACGTGAGAGTGCAGCGATTAAAGTATAATAGGTATGCCCCTACAAATGCGCGTCTAAGCGTAGCGCAAAAAGTATACGGGCAGCCGCGGCCGCTGAAAAAGTTGAATTTTTTAATTAATATACATAATATCTATAATTTTTTAATAATTTTTCTAATTTTTTCACATATTTTCGTATGTACCAATTAATTGGTGGTCTATCTCCAAAATCTGCTCCACTCATTTTGTATAAATATGTATCAGAACTATTTTCCCAAAATTCTGATTGAAATGGTTCAAGTATTCCATAGAAGTAAATCCATGAGTCGAGGACAAGTGGATAATCCAGCATGTCCTTGTCCAAATGCAGGTAATGCCAATGCCTTATCTCAATATCTATAAAACTCGAAAAAATACAGAGGTTGAAAGATGACCCAAAAAATTAAAATATTTAGATTCACGTTTTCCCCTGTGTAAAAATTTCTTTTTTGAATCATTCAAATCTATCAAAAAATGAGCCCCACATTTTTTTGAAAGTATCCATTTTTTGACGATTTATCGAAATTTAGCACAGTGCAGCTGACCCAATTTTGGATATTGGGGGCTAACTTTTTTTATGTATATACATTCACAAGAAAAATCAACGAGGAAATCGGTTGACCCCCTGCGACCGGTTATGATCGAAAAGTACTAGAACAACCTATATATATACTAGGGGGGTTCCCCCTGCTCGCTCCGCTCGCCAATCCCCTGGTAAGCATTTTCTTTGTACTAAGAATTTTAGAGTAACATCTTTTGAGTTAAAGAGTGAGATCTTTTAAGTTTTTGAGTCATAAAACACCTTTGTGGTAAAAGTAACACCTTCTGTCTTTTACGTCATAGAGTAATATTTTTTTTATTATAGAGTGACACTTTTTAAACTTGTATGTGATAGAGTAATACCTTTGTGTCAAAGAGTCTCCCCCCTTTTGATCTGATATGTCATTGAGCCGTACCTTTTGTGTTAAAGAGTGATGCCTTTTATGTCATAGTGTGACACCTTTTTTGATCTTTTATATCAGAGAATAATTCCTTTTGTGTGGTAGAGTGACACCTTTTATGTTAATGAGTGACATCTTTTGTGATAGAATGACACCTTTTAAACGTTCATGTCATAGAGTAGCATCTTTTGATTTAAAGAGTGACACCTTTTAAATTTTATGTTATAGAGTCACACCTTTTATGTGATAGAGTGACACCTTTTGAACTTTCGTGTCATAGGGTAACACCATTTGAGTTAAAGAGTGACACATTTTTTTAACTTTATGTCATAGAGTAACATCTTTTCCGTTGAAGAGTAACACCTTTCGAACTTTTATGTCAAGAAGTAATATATTTCATGTCATAGAGTAATACAGTCTGAACTTTCATTACATAGATTAACTCCTTTGTGCTAAAGAGTCACCTTTTGAACCTTTATGTCATAGAATCACACGTTTTATGTGATAGAGTGACACTGAACTTTCGTGTCATAGAATAACATCTTTCGAGTTAAAGAGTGACATCTTTTGTATTTTTAGTCATAGCGTCACACCTTCGGTGCTGTAGAGTCATACCTTTTAAATGTTATGTTATAGAGTCACACCTTTTATGTGATAGAGTGACACCTTTTGAACTTTCATATCATAGATTAACACTGTAACGTTCCAACGAGATGCCCATTACCAAGAAGAAAGAAATTCACATTTCTTTAGGTAATGCACCACCAGGAGGTGACAAAAGGAGAGACGAAAATAACAACAAGCAGAAACTGGGAATTCCTGCACATCTTTTTTTATATTCTCCAGTTATGTTTTTTTTTGTATTTTATTCTTTTTTACTATTTTAATATAAATCAAAAATAATTCAGTTATGTTTTCTTTATTTTTTATTACTTACTTTATTCAACACTAACGTAAATCAAAAATAAATAAATTCTATATTATCGCTATTTCATCAAATTAGTTATAGTATTTTTCATTTTGTCCAACAATTATTAAATCAAATTAGAGCATTAGTACTTATATTAAAACTTTTGGATTTAAAATGCGTGTCTATTGAAAATGAATATACTTTAGCCATCTCTCTCGCTCTCGTACACAAAAATAGCATACTTAAAAAGCGCGCAATGACAAGCAAGTACATTGCGCACACGGCTAAAGTATTTACCGAAATCACCCGAGGTTGACTTATAGGCGAGAAGGGTGTTTTCGAGAATTACGGAAAGTAACGAGGATAGTTGATGTGCTTATCAATAGCTCAGGGGAAGTTAGTCTTCCTCGCGCTCGCAACCCGCGCGGTTCTTCTGGTTTTTTCTGTTCCCGATATTGTTGTTCGACGCGATACAGCCACCGCACGATATACAAGGCCAGGAGAGAAGGGGATAAGGCGATGGCGGATCGTGAATACTACATAAAAGGAAAAGTAAAGAGCGAGGCACAGGACTACCCAGCAGGGGAAACTGTGCCAAGTCGTAGCCAACCTACGTTGGCCAACGGCGAACTATTTATATTATTATTTGTGCGTTGCTCACCATCTGCTCACCGTCTACGACGGAAAATAGGGGCATAGCCCTCCCCTCTGCGGCTTACCCGGAGGGTTGCCGGGGTGGAGGAGGGGCGGAGACAGTGCGACGCACTAAGGAGAGGCTATTAGGTTCGCGTGATAGTGAATTTCGCGCCATTGGGGTGTAATTATTGTAATTGTTATAA
This sequence comes from Torymus tubicola, assembly GCA_035583055.1. Taxonomy (NCBI): domain Eukaryota; kingdom Metazoa; phylum Arthropoda; class Insecta; order Hymenoptera; family Torymidae; genus Torymus; species Torymus tubicola. The sequence continues at coordinate 8,612 of JAWWEQ010048765.1, read as the reverse complement.
GTTGCCATCGTGATTACGCGTGTAGGGTGTTTCCTTTTGTTTTTCATATTATTATTTTTTTTTTGTATACAATTTCTATTTTTCATTTATACACGCGAGTATTTTGTTTGAGCGTTTTTTTTATTTTATGAATTAAATTTATAATAAATAGTTTCGATTAGTACTTAAGTGAGTAAGGATTATAGAGTAAGCGCCAGCGAGTTCCTCCTATGTACCAATTTTATAATTAATTTTAGTAATTAATAAATCAATATTAGCGACATATACGTTGTATTCTCTTTTGTTTGATGCGCCTGGGTCCGTAACCTTTCCCTGTCCTGCCCTACTTCTTACAAATTATTTATTTTAATTTTATTATTATTATTATTATCATTATTACCTTTTATATTTTATTTTTTCTTTTTCTTTTTACATTTTGTATTATTAAACGAAAGTTAATTTAATCATTTTGTTTTTTTTCTTTTTTATATTTTTTTTCTTTTTCCTTTTTTTAAAAATATTTAATTTTATTCTCAAATTAAAATCATTATATTTTTTTTGTTCTTTTGTTATTATTACCTCACATCGTTTTCGGGGTGCGGTGCAGACGACCGACACAAGAAGTCGGCGATAACCACCATCAGGTAAGGGGAAGGCGAGAACTTTACAATGGTACCCCTGGTGGGACCCAAGTCGCAATAAAACATCAAACGTACGACGCCGTGGTAGTAGGATTAGGTTTTTCTTTACTTTTTGATAATACTATTTCTCCCGTCTTTGTTCCCTGTGTTGTATCAGGCATAAGCTCACCACATGCGAGTGGAAAGAAGCCACAAAACAGGCTGCAAGGATAAGAGAATTAGAGAGAGAAGGTGAGCGAAGGTCCGCAGAAATAAAGGATTTAAAAAAAAAGATGGACGTTTTAGAAAACAACTATGCGGAACAGAAACAAGCGAACGATAGTTTAAGGGAAGTAGTACATCGGGTTCAATTCCAAAGCGAATTAATAAGAAGGGAGGGTGACGTTAGGCAGCACCGTATGCTGCGAACATTTGATTTTATTGACGATAGACGACGGAAGGTCCATGAGCGTTTCTTTTCACCAACCTTGTTGGCTTACCCTCGCAACAAGCTGATTGATACTTTTCTTTTTCCCTATGAAAATTATTACCTTTTTCGAGTATATTTGTTTAGAATCTATGTAATCTTTTCTACTTAGAGTTCCTCTTTTGAAAAGGATTTAGAAACAAAAGAATAACTAATTTTAAGCCTAATTCGGCACTTTAAGAGTAAGAGAGTTAAACGCGAAAGCGAAAATGTCCGACGGGGAGTTGGTAACTAGTAATACCGGCCGTCGGGGAGTTAGGGGAAGAGGCAAACGCGGACAAGCCGAACTCCAGAGCCGTTGAAGCACACGTCAGACGACAGGCAAAAATCCCAATCTCACGACGGTACAAGCGGTGCGTAGATCGCTAGATTTTCCGGCTGATATACCGGGTATAGGAGTTAGTTTGATCGATACACAAAAAGATGATCAACATAGTTTAGACATAGAAAATGATAGGCCAGTCGGAGAGAGCACAAAAGCGGACTTTCAAGTTGAGATAAGAGGCATATTACAGGAGCTGAGAGACCGCGGTCACCACACTAGTCGTCAGGTGCGCGAGTATGAGAAGCGATTAAACGGTCTAGAGGAATTACGCGATAAAATAATCCTGTTAGACAGACACGTGATAGTGTGGGACACCGCTATACGGCGGGTAGAAAATAACGTCATGACATTAACTCGCGGTGTAAATTCATTAAATTTAAGGGCGTATGAGCTGCAAGAGAAAGTTCAGGAAATTAATGGGGCGGGAGAAGCCAATCGTGACCGCATTGAGAAATTAAGCGACGATCACGAGGATCTACGACGAAAAGTTGAGCAGAATCGAGAAGAAATGAGGGCAATCTCCCAAAGGGGAAATTCGAACTCCGCGAGGACACCTATGCTGCTCGCGCAATATAACCTTCCGATTTTCCACGCAAGCCCCGCGGACAAGCCCGCGCGTTATCTGCGAGCGCTTTTGAATTATTTAATTGCCGTGGATGCGAGAAATGATGATTTTAAATACATACTTGGACAGTCATTGCGTGGCCTAGCATACGACTGGTGGGAGCATGTGGAAATCTCGATCTACCGAGTAGAAGATTTCGGCGAGCGGTTCCTTGCAAAATACTGGAGCGACGGTATTCAGGATCGGGTCCGACGGGAGCTAGAGTTCAGTTATTATCGGACCGACGGAAACCTCACGCGTAGTGAGTACGTGTTAAATCTATACAATGATGTACATAAAACCGTCGTCAGTAAGCTATCGAAACACTTTGATGAAGGGATTCATCAATCCATAATTAGTAGGGGAATAGACAATATCGACGACTTAATCAATCTCGTAGAGAGTTTAGAACAGATGGGCGAACTAAATTCTAGTTTGGGAGCACGGATAGGAGAGAGTCTGGCAAACAGGTCGGGATCCGCGATGGGACAAAACCGCCCAGGCGAGTCGAGGGGTGGCCCACAAAACTTCAGCTTTCGTTCGCAAGAATTCAGGGCTTCCACGCTCCGCCCACCGGGAAATCGGGACACCTCCTCTAATTGGCGTGAAAACCGCACACCACGCGTAGAGAGTGAAGGACGGGGAAATCCACCGAATGCTACGGGAGCCCGCCCTCGCGAAATTAGATCAATCAACCAATTAGAGTTGACCGAGGATCAGGGAAACGAGTAAACGTTACATCGAATGCCTCGGAAAACGACTCTCCAATCCAATTGGGAGACAACGCCGGTAACGAATACTCTGAACTCGGGGCCACCCACCTCAATTGAACCCGAAGTAAACTCGATTATCGAATCCCCTCGCGATCTCTTGCTAGGAAGGGATTTCAGGGGGGACAGGAGACAGGTAGAGGAAATTAAATTCCCGGAGATCGAAGCACGATTGGAAGGGAGCCCGATCAAAATTCTGATTGATACAAGTAGTAGGATTACATGTGTGTCAGAACGTTTCTTCTTAGAAAATCGGGAAATTTCCAAAAAATGTCCGACGTTTCCAGTAGTAAACATGCACACCTCGGGATTTACCGGTGAAAAGTCAGCTCGTATGAAGCAACAATTCCGCGACACTTTTGATTTTGGATCAGTGGCAGTCGAGTTAGATTTTATAGTAATTCCCAAGTTAGTCCGAGATGGTATATTGGGGATAGATGCTCAGAAGGTGTTAAGGGCATTGATTGATATCGACAAGGGCACGATGAGTATCCAATCGAAAGGACTCCAGGATAAAGTCATTCTAATTCTTGAAAAAATTGAGAGGCCGTTGGATGAATGGGCGGATTTTAATGAGATCGGAGACGAATATATATAGACACGGGATAACGATATAATACGCGAGGAGGTCACGCCGGATAACGAGGGGGACGAATCGATTGAATTAAGCGATGCAGAAAAACGAGATAAAATTGAACCACTCGTTTCGTTATCACAAAATCAGAAAATGCGGTTAAAGGAAATGATCATGCGATACAGAGAAGTATTTAAAAAACCCCGGGATGTTTTAAGAATTTCGAGTATAAGCTAAAGTTCAACGATAACAACCCGTACTTTTATAAATCTTACCCGATACCACATAAATTCATAGATAGCGTAGACCGAGAAATTCAGAGAATGCTGAGACTCGGGGTCATTGAAAGATCACAAAGTCCGTATATAAATCCGATAGTTCCCGTAGGAAAAAAGGACGACTCGGTTCGGTTATGTATAGACGGCCGCGAGTTAAATGCACGCTTAGAGAATGACCACGACGGCCCGGAGGAAATGGAGGAAATGCTACGGAAGTGCAACAACGTCGGAATCATATCGAGTTTCGATTTGACCTCCAGCTTCTGGCAAATAAAACTCGCGGAAGAATCGCGTAGGTATACGGCGTTTATACATCGTGGTTTAACATACCAGCATACCGTGATGCCCTTTGGCACGAAGGGTAGTACTGCCGCATTAGCACGGGCATCCGAGTCGATATTAAGCGATATAAAAGGATTCATAATCAATTTTGTCGATGATTGGCTATGCGTTTCCGAGAACTTTGATGATCACCTTGAACATTTGGACACCTTGTTAGGACGGTGCATGACGGTAGGGATAACAATCAATTTCGGTAAGGTTAACTTGTGCCGTGAAGAAATGAAATTCTTAGGACACGTTCTCACCCTGAAGGGAATACGTTCAGACCCAGAGAAGGTCGCGTCAATCAAGGCATTTCCCTGTCCAAGAAACGTTAAGCAATTAAAATGTTTCCTCGAGTTGGTGCAATTCTATGCGAAATTCACGGACGCGTTATCAAGGGAGATAACACCCTTACTCGAACTAGAGAAAAAAGGCGTTAAATGGAGGTGGAGTGTGGAACACCAAGTCGCGTTCGATCGCGTGAAAGATTTGTTTTGCACGGAGGCCTTACTCTATCATCCGCAAAGGGGTCGCCCCTATCATTTGATGACGGACGCATGTATGGTGTCTTTAGGCGCGTTCTTATATCAACGGGATGAAGGGGGAGCGAAAAGAATAGTCACCATGGCGAGTCGGATTTTGAAGAGCGCGGAACTAAATTTTTTCACAACCGAATTAGAACTATTGGCCATCGTATGGGCCTTATTAAAGTTCCGAACTTTCCTGTTGGAGACAAGGGTCTATATCTAGACGGATCATAAGACATTATGTTACCTATTCAAATGTAAATTTTTGAATAGCCGCCTTACGCGATAGCGCCTGGCTATACAAGATTATGATTTCCAAATAAATTATATTGAGGGCCCACGCAACTGCATTGCGAATACCTTCAGCCGTATACCCGGGATCAGAGTACAGAACGACGATGAGCGTAAGTTGATTGCGGCGCTTTTGACGCGTAGACCCGATATATCACTACGTAAAGATTTAAAGAATATTAAAGAATTGCAATGTCAAGATGTCAGATTGAAAGGTATAATAAATCAATTAAAAAACGGCACTAACATGGGAAGCTACCGATTATACGGCGGGATACTCATTAAAAGAAGGGGAACACAAGACAGAATCGTATTAACCTCACAGCTAGCCGCGAATTTAATTAAAGAAACACATAACTTATATGCGCACATTGGAGGGTTAAAGTGTTACAAAATGATTAGCGAGAATTTCACATGCGTTAAATTAAAGCGCGCGGTCTTTAAGTACGTGAAAAGTTGCATGATATGTCAGCTAAATAAAGTTTATACTCAGCCAAATCGCGCACCCACGAGACCCATCACCCCTACCAAACCAAACGAATTAATATCAATCGATTTTCTAGGACCGTTACCCGTTTCAAGAGGGGGGTGTGGTACATATTATCAGTGGTTAGTCGTTGACGCGTTTACCAAATATGTGCAATTGTATGCGATATGGCGAGCAGATACACGCACCACAGATATTCAATCACTTCATCCCAAACTTCGGAACGCCCGAGTTCATACAAACAGATCATGGCACCCAATTCACTGCCAAAGGGTGGGTCAATAAGTTAAGGGACAACCAGATCAAAACCATTCTCTTCGCCACCCCCAAAGTAACATCGTGGAGTGAGTGAATAAAGAAATAGGGCGCTTTCTAAAAACTCTAGTCTCAGGTGGCCATCAGGCTTGGGCACGCTGGGTCCCTTTGATACAATCGTATATAAATGAAATCCACTATGAAACTACAGAGTTCACGCCTATCGAATTACAGTTGAATAAACGACCAATCAGATTCTGGGAAGGGTGGTTACAGTTTCCCCTCCTCCCGCGACGAAATCCCTTATGAACTAAAACTCAAATTAGCGGCGGTAAGGATTCAATTTAAAGCAAAACGGAGGACGTTGAAACAAAACGAAAACCTGCGTTTAGTTAGGTACGATATTGGCGTTCCCGTATTAATAAAGTCTAATAGTCTCTCCAATGCGGATCTGGGTATCGCCTCAAAATTTTTTGCGCTATATGAAGGCCATATAAAATAATATCGAGGAAGGGCGACGCCACCTACGTGGTGGGAACAGACAAAAAAAATTTACGAGGAATGTTTCACCAGAGCCTGCTGCGACCCTATGCCATCCAGGCAGAAGAGGAGGAGGGTACGGCGGAGGCTGCAGGTGGAGATCATCCGCCTGCAGCAAAAGATCGCTCGGCTCGAATACGAGAGGGTAATGAAGGAGGTGAGGAGCGAGCAAGAGTTGCTGCAGCTCTACCACGGTTCCCCCTCTCACCAGCGAAGTATAATCCAGGTGCGGAGGAGGCTACGGGAGGAGGCCTGGGAGAAAGAAATATTGGCGAAATACACGGCTACCTTGAAGCCAGTGCAGGTTTACACACCTCCACCCCCAATACCACCTCCAACTCCTAGCACACCCCCGCTAGATCGCGAGGCGATAAAGAAGAGATTCCTGGAGCGGGTAAGGCGGTTAGAAGGAAAATTATCCAACCGCCTCGCCCACCACCAGGGGACCTCCTCCTCATAAATGAGGAGATCAATTTAGAATAAAATAGCAAAAAAAAAAATAATAATAATAAAATTTTTTTTTCCCACCATTCCTTATTTACCCTGATTGTTTATCACCATTATTATTATTATTATTATTTAATCACACTTGGATTTAAAATGCGTACACAAAAAAATAGCATACTTAAAAAGCGCGCAATGACAAGCAAGTACATTGCGCGCACGGCTAAAGTATTTACCGAAATCACCCGAGGTTGACGTATAGGCGAGAAGGGTGTTTTCGGTAAGTACGGAAAGTAACGAGGATAGTTGATGTGCTTATGGATAGCTCAGGGGAAGTTAGTCTTCCTCGCGCTCGCAACCCGCGCGGTTCGTCTGGTTTTTTCTGTTCCCGCTATTGTTGTTCGATGCGATACAGTCACCGCACGATATACAAGGACAGGAGAGAAGGGGATAAGGCGACGGCGGATCGTGAATACTACATAAAAGGAAAAGTAAGGAGCGAGGCACAGGACTACCCAGCAGGGGAAACTGTGCCAAGTCGTAGCCAACCTGCGTTGGCCAACGGCGAATTATTTATATTATTATTTGTGCGCTGCTCACCGTCTACTCACCGTCCACGACGGAAAACCGGGGCATAGCCCACCCCTCTGAGGCTTACTCGGAGGATTACCGGGGCGGAGGAGGGACGGAGACAGTGCGACGCAATAAGGAGAGGCTATTAGGTTCGCGTGATAGTGAATTTCGCGCCATTGAGGTGTAATTATTGTAATTGTTATAAGTTGTCATCGTGATTACGCGTGATGGGTGTTTCCTTTTTTTTTCTTCTTATTATTTATTTTTGTATACAATTTCTATTTTTCATTTGTGTACGTGAGTATTTTGTTTGAGCGTTTTTTTTTTATTTTATGAATTAAATTTATAATAAATAGTTTCGATTAGTATTTATGTGAGTAAGGATTATAGAGTAAGCGCCAGCAAGTTCCTCCTATGTACCAATTTTATAATTAATTTTTGTAATTAATAAATGAATATTAGCAACATATACGTTGTACTCTCTTTTGTTTGATGCGCCTGGGTCCGTAACCTTTCGCTGTCCTGCTCTACTTCTTACCAATTATTTATTTTAATTTTATGATTATTATTATTATCATTATTACCTTTTATATTTTATTTTTTCTTTTTACATTTTGTATTATTAAACAAAAGTTAATTTAATCATTTTTTTTTCTTTTTTGTATTTTTTTTCTTTTTCCTTTTTTTTAAATATTTAATTTTATTCTCAAATTAAAATCATTATATTTTACGAAGAAGTAAGTGTTTGTAATAAGTTGTATGAGAACTATGAGAAGGGGCAGGAGGAGGGGTAAGAGGAGGGGTAAGAGAAGGGGCTGATGAAGGGCTAAGGGGGAGGAGGGGAAGGACGGGCGAGGAGGGGCTTTGAGGAGTAATATAACAAGATAAAAACACATTTTCTAATTACATTTCGACGTTCTTTGAGGAGGGTCTGAGAAGAGGCTGAGGAGGGGCTGAGGAGGGGGGGGGGATGCGCCGAGTCGCAAAAAATCGCTTACAACTATATAATATAGGAAGATATATATATGGTATATTATATTTTTACATGCACACTTATACACACTCTTTCGTGCGACCCGATGTACCGTTTGCAACACTATCCTCAAAAATCTATCCTCTTGTATAACGCGCCAGACTGGAAGATTCGTACACTTTATTGAATTATACCGGCTAGACTTACTCCGGGGTGGTTCGCGTTATTCCTGTTCGGGTAGCAGGCTCCCACTCGCACGCACTAAAATCACACTTTCGCGCGTCCAATGCATAGCTCGATGCCACGAGGGTCCTCCACTTCCTCGTTTTTTTCCCCGCTAGGATGGAAAGGCACCACTGCTGACTGAATGCACGCAAAACCCGTTAGGATACTCTCTCTTACTCTCTCTTACTCTCTCTCTCTCTCTCTCTCTCTGGTCGGGTAAGTGTCAACAACACATCGTATATCGCTCCCGCCTTATTTCGTGCTTTACTTAAAGCCTTTTCACTCCTCGGAGTGCACTTTTGCAGGAAGGCATCTCCACTGGCTCTCAAGCTCCCA
>JAWWEQ010048764.1:0-15124 GCA_035583055.1 Torymus tubicola | reverse complement strand
TTAACTGTAGCACAACTATAATACAGTTTGGTTTAACTTCATTGTTGGTGTAATCATAAGTTGTCATAATATATTAAAGTGCAGAAGCAGGCGCATTCTTTTTATTTGCAATATAAAGCTTTTAGAACCTTAGGAGTATAAGTAAAATGGCTGTTTTACATATTCTAGTGTATACGAAACACAATGCTATTCTTATGGGAGAAACGCGCACTTGGGAAAAAATGAGTAACACTGACGAGATCTTATTCTCCAAGCGTTCAAATGAATATATGGAAAAGTATAGGACTGTGCTCGCAATTGGTTACTGGTAATCTTTTTCATGAAAAATGACAAAGTTTTGGGGATATGCCCATATACATATTCACGCACACAGACATCTACATATCATCCATATACATTTATACACATACGCGCATATTCGCACGAACACAACTAAATTTTTATTATATTTCAAATATGTGATGAATTTAAATTTAAAAAATGGCAAAAATTTGGAAGGTTTAATAAATTGAATATTTAATTTTTATATATTATATAATATGTGGATCATCAAAATATTGCGAACTACGAACAATGACAGCAACTACTAAAGCTTTTTTGTGTAATTATTTGTTTACAAAAAATTTAAGAATAAGTTACAGATGATGCTCGTTAATTACAAAGATTAATAAAACTTTATTAAATTGCAATATTTTATTGTTTGTTATCTTCTTTAATTATGTCACTTGCCTTTTCTGCTATCATAATCACCACCGCATTAATATTACCTCTAATTGAACGAGGTATAATAGATGCATCTATGATTCTCAACCCTTTAAAACCACGGACCCTTAATCTCGAATCTACCACAGCCTCAGGATCAGTTTTTGGTCCCATCTTGCATGTGCCAACTGGATGGTGTCCAACGAAGTAGTAGTGCGTGGCTATACATTCATAATATTTGTCATCATCGGATAGGTACTCCACACATTTTGGAACAGGTACCTTTAAAGTTTCGTATCCACGCTTTTTAAAAGCCGCTGTCTCGGCGAGTCGGCCACACTGCTTTGCACCGTCTATAATTGCCTTGAGATCATCTCGGTTATCGAAAAAATTGAAGTTTAATTCTGGCAGGCTTCCAATGGGATCAGTCTTATTTAAGCTTACCCAACCTCGACTTCTTGGTGCTATAAAAAATGGTGCGACTAAAAGAGAGTTATAATACGGAGAACCCAAATATATCGATTGATCCACATCAATAAAGCTTTGAAGAACAGAGACTTCTACGTCAGCATAGCCCGGCCGAGTTTCTAATGCACTTTGAATAAAGGTAACAGAACTTAATACACCGACGTCCTTGAATGGCCCATCCCTGCTTTTTATCCACTGTTTTACATCAGAGACTTTATCTTCCAGAGGATCAAAGAATGTTGGTGCAGAAATATTTGTGATAATTGCAAATGCAGGAATTGCTATGTGATCTCGCAGATTGCGACCCACTGGTAAATCTTTGATTACTCTTATACCATGTTTTCGAAGTTCTCTAGTTGGACCAATCCCTGACACCATTAGTAGTTTCGGCGAGGCAAAGGAACCAGCTGACACAATGACTTCTTTTTCAGCATATACAGTTTTTTTTACACCATTGTAAATATATTCGACGCCAATTGCTTTCTTTGTCATTCGATTGATGATGATTTTCATTACTTGAGAATTAGTTCTGACGGTTAGATTTGATCGTTTACCACGAATCGGTCGAATAAAAGCTCGATTGGTACTTTGACGGACTCCGTCTTTTATCGTAAATTGCACTAATGATGTACCGATTTGATCACCAGAATTGTAATCATTTTCCTTGTATCCTAATTCTTTCCAAGCGTCGAGGAACATCTGTTCATCATCAGTGGATTTACGTATTTCAACTTTTAAAGGTCCGTCTGTTCCATGGTCATCAGGATTGCCATTTGGGACCATCTTAAAAGAAATAAAAGATAATATATTTAATAGACTACTTGTTTCTTTAAGATAGTTCTATAAAAAAACATATTATACAGAGGCATGGCTAGAAAAAAGTATTATTTTACTGGCATAAATGAATTTTAATTTAATCAAGTAAATAGAGCAAATTTCTGAAACGTGTTATTTAATGTAGTTAATAGTCAGAAAAAGAATGGTAAAGATTCACGTTTTAACCTTTCTACTGCTCAATACCTGTGATAAATTTTCGGATTTCTTGAAATAAGGGAGTACATCTTTCCAACTCCAACCAGTATTTCCGTCACGAGCCCATCTATCGTAATCATGTCGACTTCCACGTACATAGAGCATATAATTTATTGTGCTACTACCTCCCATCGTCTTGCCTCTCCCTATACGACAAGCATTGGGATAATCTTTACACGTAGTTGGAGTTATTCCATCAACTTTGTAGTCATAGTCGATACTACTTCCCTGTATAAAAGGCAGCATACCTGGCGCTTCCGCGACTAGTGGCTCTTCATCTCCAGCTTCCAGTAGTAAAACCTAATATTTATTATAACAAATTACTATGTTTATAGATTTTTCATGCCCTCACATTAATATCATAATCTAATATTTTAAGTAGAAAAAGAATTATATTAACAATATGTTGTTTTAGTTACCTTCCAATTCTTGTTTTCGGTTAAACGGTTAGCGACGACGCATCCTGCACTTCCGGCACCAACAATGATGTAATCAAACCGATTTTGTTTTTCATTTCTTAAGTTTTTATATTTATTGTCTAGAGAACCGCCTGTATAATTGGCAACAATAGAAAGAAATGTTAATATGGTAGGTTCGCACGATGTAATAAGCAAACTTTCTACACAATTTCCTGGCCCTATGGCAGGAGTTGGTGTCCAAGTCATATTAAATGATATAATCCAAATACTTTTATCTTATAAAAAAAATTCTTGCCTGTAAATTAGTATTATTAAATTATTATTTATTTTAAATACGATTGTTTTTATTACTTTTACATCATTAATAGTTTAATATAGAATAATTTTATGTATATAAGTTACCGTTTTAAAATATAATTACGAATTTTCTCTAAATGCAACTAAGTCATTATTAAGGTCTCGTGGTTAATAAAAACTAGAAGTAAAAAAGTGTTGTTTTATACATTTGTCAGCTTTGTTTATTAAGTATTGTTGTCTTATGAATAACTATTCTCCAACAGTAAAAATATTATTTCACGTAGATTATTTACTTTGTCTCTTTAACGAATTACATATGTGTGCACATTGTTTTATTAAATTGCTCTTTTATATTTAACAAAACACTAAATTTATTCTAATTATTTAAAATGCATTTGAATGCGCTATACAAGAAAGATTATGTTGTTCAGCTTCCTTACCTTAAAAAACGAAATATGTAGATAGCCCAATAATCTTTATACAACACTATAGTTTATAAGTTTATAAGATTCTTTTTATCGCATTAATGAAACCTAATAAGAATACCTTTAATTTAATATGAAAAAAAAGTTGAGGATTAAAATGCAAGGATACAGTTTTATTTATAAGCTTAAATGAATTGTTATTTATTTAAACGCTACGAAAACTATCATACTGATTGAAAGACATTTTTTATTAGCCTATCTGTTATTTAGTATATACAAAGAGATCCCTAAAAATATCCATTTTGAGTAAGTTACATTTAAAAAATTTAGCTTACTCAAATTTGGATTTTTTTCTTGTACCTGTGAGCTATCGTAATTTGCTAATTCAAACTGGTAAGACCATGGCTTTGCGAATGACCTTAGAAATACTAACTCGGGTACTTGTATTAGATCAGGATCATAAATAACGAAGATAATAATCTATTAACAATGAATGTAAACACCAATAATGTATAGATGATATTATGTGCCTGAATAGCTCTTAGTTGATATTCCCTTTAATCTAAGTCCACTAAGTACCTGAATCATGTAGACCTTCCTTTTTATGTGCTACATTCAAACGGATGATAAGTTTTTGTTAATAGTTATTTAATTACTCCTGTAATACAATGGACAAATGCATATTTTATCCAATCAATCAATAGAGCTCAAAGACATTTTCTAAATTCAATTTGCAATTTCATTATATTCTCATAAAATATTTCATTTGTTCTTTTGTTATTGACATCGCAACAGCTAATCTGTGTTTGCTAAAGATCTACAGATTTTGAACATCTTTGAATTGTATGATCTAATCGACTGCAAATTACATTTATTATATTAATCAAGATGTTTCTATTTTAGCTTTAAACTGCATTTGCAAATCTATTTGGTTTTTACTTATTACTTATTATACAACTTATGTATTGTTCAATAACCACGAATTGAGAATAATTTCCTTGACAATATATAGGTGATGTACACAAATAAATAAATTATGACCTATGTATAATATTAATATAGGTTTCTATTCCATTGAACAAAATATTGAGATTCATTGAGATTGGTAAGAAAAATATATACTTTGGAGACATCAATTCATTGAACATTAATTTTTGTCTTATTATGCGGATTAGCATGAAAAAGGAAAAATATCAATGTAATTACTATCAATAAAGCAAATATACTTGGGATTTCTTATCTTATTATTTATTTAGATGACATTAACATACCGAGTCTCTTACTTTCATTAAAAAGGTAATTAACTTCATGAATTTGTCGGTAGTAATTGAATTCAAAACCAGTTTTCTTTGATCATGTCACTTCCTTTTTCTCTAATCATAATCACTGCCGCATTGGTATTACCTCTAAACGAATCGGGTATAATGAATGCGTCTATTACTCTCAAACCTTTAATTCCACGAACCCTTAACCTTGGATCGACTACTGACTCAGGGTCAGTGTTTGGTCTCACTTTACAGCTACCAAATGGATGGTGTCCAATCAAGTAGTATATAACTTTTCCATGCATTCGTAAAATTTGTCATTGTCATCAATGTATTGCTTACATTTCGAGGCTCGTGGCTTTATATTTTTAAACCCATGCTTCTTAAAAGCTTCGGTTTTTACAAGTTCATGAATCTGTTTATGATTATTAATTTCAATGATTGATATCCGCCATTAACACTATTTTTGTGAATTATTTCACGATGAATTAGGTATTATTTCAATTGATCTTTACTAAGGAATGGTAAAAATTGTATTATTTTGGCGAAACACATAAAAATGATTGATACTGACAAAAGAGTAGCCATATACGTCTCAAAAAAATTCAGGTGCCTTGTGTAGTTCAGTAACACATGGTTCTACAAAATATTAAGAAAAAAAGCTTTGGCACTGTTGTTTATTCTTGGAAAAAAATTTCAATAAATTAGTTTAGTTTTTATTTCTAGAATAGAGAAAGATATCCAAGTTATTTTATCTTGAAACTTTGTAATTACTGCACTACTCTTGATATATATGTGTAATTTTTGCATGTTCTGTCATTACAATTGGGTTAGTAGAGCGTGGCACCCTCTTAATAAGTTTAGTCAGTTTGTGTTCTCTCAGCGCGGGGCACTTCAAAGATCAAGCAACGTAACCGGTCGCGACGATCTCCTAACTCTGTTTCTGTGACAACACCAAATATCCGCTATAGAAGGCAACATCAGAATGAATTCACTAAGTTCAAGTAGCATGTTCTCCATAACTCTAGTTTTCGTTATACAGTGCTTTGTTCAACCATATACTTATAAGAGAATATTAATCAAAGTTACTGTTTTTTGTTGCCAATGTGGGTGTTTCTCTTGAAGACTCAAACACTGGACTGTCGCATCTTACAAGGAGAGGGTTTCAGTTGCGGGAAACAGATTTTAGCGGTCACTTAAGAGTCTATTTCTGGTAACTAAAAATGAAGCCCAGTGCTGATAATTTCGTCAAATGGACCCTTTTTCTTAAGGTATGAGCAATTTAATTTCAAATATCTTCTATTTTGTTAAAAAATGATATCTCTTCTATTGAATGTCACATTGCAGATATTTATGATATGAAAACGAGCAAAAGAGATTACGAAAGTAGACAGTAAAAGCTAAAATTTAAGCCCTGATTCGTTAAAAAATATTAATTTTTGAGAATGTTATGAGCAATTCACGATAGCCAACGAAAATGGTTAAAAATATGTCTTCATTTTGACCGATTAAATGGATCGTATTTTTAACCATTTTCGTTCGCTATCTTTAATTGCTTCTAATTTCTGCAAAATTAATATTTTTTAACGAATCTGTGCCTAAATTTTAACTCTTACTGTCTACTTTTATAATCCCTTTTGCTCGTTTTCTTATCATAAATATTTGCAATGTGACACGCAATAGAAGAGACATCATTTTGTAACAAAATAGAGGATATTTGAGATTAAATTGCCCATATCTTAAGAAAAAGAGCCCATTTGACGAAATTATCAGCACTGGGCTTCATTTTTAGTTACCAGAAATAGACTCTTAAGTGACCGTTAAAATCTGTTTCCCGCGACTGAAACCCTCTTCTTGTTAGTTTATTGTAATAATTGTACTATGATTTTAATACGTTAATATTAAAGCAAGAGTATAAATAGCAAACTAATATTTATGAAAAAAGTTGCAATTTATCTTTGAGAAGCTATTGTATTTCGAGAGGTAGGCGTTTTTTTCGCTTATGTGAATTTAAATTCTTGATGTGCTGTAAATAGCGAAGAAGTATAAATTAATAACTTTGAATTTCCTTTTACAATTTTTAAATAATAACCTGAATTTGATGTAATCATATAATGAAGTCAGTATGCGACATAGATAAGTAGATAAATCAGGATTGAAATATATGAACAGGAATTTTTGTTTTATTGAGCAAAATGATGACATTCATTAAGATTCTTAAATAGAAATAGAAAATTGGAAGAAGGCAATGGATTATATATTTGTTTTCCCATTATTATCTGGATTAACATAAAGTAAAAAAAACCATTGATAAAATGTTTACAGACAATTACTTTTAGAATATACTTTTACTTTATCCTTTTTGAAATAATTCAAATCCACTCTTCTTTAATCATGTCACTTCCTTTCTCTCCAATCATAATCGCAGCGGCATTGGTATTACCTCTTAGCGAATTAGGTATAATGGATGCATCTATAACTCTCAATCCTTTGATACCACGAACCCTTAACCTTGGATCGACTACTGACTCTGGGTCAGTGTTTGGTCCCATTTTACAGGTGCCAACTGGATGATGACCAGTAAAGTAATACATTCTAGCCGTGCACTCATAAAACTTATCATTGTCGTTAATGTATTGCTCACATTTTGGTGCTGGTGGCTTCATATATTTGAAACTATGCTTTTTGAAAGCGTCGGTTTTTACGAGTCGATTAATCTCCTTGGCGCCATCTACAAATGCCTTTAAATCATCCGGGTGGTCAAGGAAATTGAAGTTTACTTCGGGTAAATTCCTGATAGGATCAGCCTTATCTAACTTTACCCAGCCTCGACTTCTTGGTGATATGAAAAATGGCATAATCATAAGGGAGTTATAGTAGGAAAAACCCGAATATATTGATTGATTGCCATATTTATCCACGTCAATAAAATTTTGAAGAGCAAGTATTTGAACGTCCGAGTAACCTGGCCTATTTTCAACCGAACTTTGTATAAAGGCAACGCTATTGAAGAAACCAGAGTCTTTTAAAGCTCCAGTTTTGGTCGATTCCCATTGTTTTACATCAAAGACTTTATCTTCTATAGGGTTAAAGAATGATTTTGAAGAGACATTTGTGATGAGTATAACTGCAGGCATCGCTATGTGATCTTGCAGATTGTGACCCACGGGTAAGTCCTTGATTACATTAATGCCATTTTCTCGAAGATCTCTAGCTGGACCAATTCCTGACACCATTAGTAGTTTTGGCGAGGCAAAGGAACCAGCCGACACAATGACTTCTTTCTGAGCATATACAGTTTTTATTACACCATTGTAGATGTATTCTACGCCAATTGTTTTTCTTGTCTTTGGATTAATGATTATTTTTGTTACTTGAGAATTCGTTCTAACGGTTAGATTTGGTCGTTTACCCCGAATCGGTCGAATAAAAGCTTGATTGGTACTTTGGCGGACTCCATTTCTTATTGTGTATTGTAACAAAGATGCACCAATTTGGTCCCCCGAATTGTAATCAATTTCATTATAACCTAATTCTTGCCAACCGTCTAAGAACATCTGTGCATCTTGAGTCTTCGTAGGTATTTCTATACCTATAGGTCCATCCGTTCCATGATCATTTGGATTACCTTTTGGGACCATCTTAAACGAAATATAAAAATGATAATAATATTAAGATTGGTTCCGTGTTTAAGGTGGTTCTATAAAAGTTTTATGTAGACTCTTTTAAAGTATGTAAATTATTTTATAGCTGTCCAGGGTTGCGAGTCCTAAATTCCCTGAGACACTAAATTCCTCATCAAGTCCGAAATTCCGACGTGTCTTCGGAATTGACCGCCCTCAATTCCTCAATTCCGACGTGTTTTCGGACTTGAGAGTAATCAATTCCGAAATTCCGATGTGTTTTCGGAATTGAGTGCGATCAAGTCCGAAAACACGTCGGAATTTCGGATTTCGGATGCAACAAGTCCAAATTCCAAATAATTTTTTTTTTATTGGTGTTATTTGGAGATTTTCAAATAGCTGTGTAAAACCATTTATTGTTTAATACAAATATTCGAAAATGTCGAACAATTCAAAAGCAGTCTGCCCCGAGAGCGAGACTTGAAATTCGCATTTGAAATTCATCTTGCTTTCCGTTCTGTGTTGCCTGACCTTAAATACACCCTGACACACCTTGATTATAAATTATTAAAATATATAATAATTATTTAATATTTAAATTCATTTTATTTAGAATCCGACATAAAGAACAGCTATGAAGTAAAGATAAATATATCTGAGTTAGAATTTTTCATTGAAAGTGATGAAGATAATTTTTTTCATTTAATAAATTAATAGTAATTAATAATATTTAAGTAAATCTCAAACAAACTTTAGAATCACTTCAGAATTTCGGAATTGATCGCCCTCAAAATCTGCAACCCTGCAGCTGTCAGAAAGTTATATGTATGGTACAATAAACAGCAATGGGCTTATTGTCGGTATCAAATATATGGAGAGTTTCGCAATAATCTCTTTCTCTTTCATTAGCTTTACCATTATCACTAGGGTAGCATTGTTTCTCCAAAGTTACTCTAAATAAGTGTGAGAATACCTTTTATCGAAAAAAATAATTATAAGCTGTTATTTCACCCTTAATTATGTTTCTAGTTATTTTCGTTTCTATTAAAATACTAAATATTAATTACTTTGATTAAAAACTATTAATTTTTTTTTGACTTAATATAAGTTAATATAGCTAAAAGAATTTACCGAATCGCTTGAGAACAAGTTTGAAATTAACATCTCTTCACCTATGATCACGGAAACTAGTTATTTTATCTCGAATGTTTTTCATTTTTGCTATACAATTTCTCTCCGTTGTATTCTCAAACACTAGTTATATAATAGCGACATGAAGGAACAGTTCATAGGTTGCCTACGATATCTTTTGTATGCTCACTCTACATAGTAATGAATTCATAAAACCACTTTAATATACGGCCAAGTCTCTCTCAAATCGAGAGATCAAAAAATAGATTTTCTTGAAACTTGCAGGAAATGTTCTGCTACTCATTCCGGATTCCTTCAAAAACTGAATTTTGATGATTTTTTTTGCATTTCTGACCGATTTTCATTAATATTATTTACATTATAACTACTTAGGGAAGCATTTTTCGCAATAGACACAAGAATAGTTTTTTTGTAGAATTTTCTCAGCTTTTCAATAAAAATACTTTTAACGCCGCATGTATATGCTTTCACTTACATATATGCAAATGAAATATATAAATTAAAAAATTGAAAGTCTGATCCTGACATTCTCTACCAAAAAATTCATGGAGATACCTTTTTTATTGTCCAAAAGTGTTAGTATGAATCCTGGAATGGGTTGCCATCGTTTTTGGACCTATTTCCTGCGAGTTTCAAGAAAATCTATTTTTTGACCTCTCGACTTAACAGACTTGGCTTATACATATTTAAAAAAAAATTACATTAACTTCAATACCTCTGACAAATTTTCGGATTTCTTGAAATAAGGTAGTACATCCTTCCAACTCCAACCAGTATTTCCGTCTTTGGCCCATCCATCGTAATCATACCGACTTCCACGTACATAGAGCATATAATTTATTGTGCTACTACCTCCCATGGTTTTGCCCCTCGCTACGCGACAAGCATTAGGATAATCTTTACATGTACTTGCAGTTATACCAGGAACTTTGTAGTCATAATCGATACTACTTCCCATTATAGCAGGCACCAAACCTGGAGACTCAGCGATTATTGGCTCTTCATCTCCAGCTTCCAATAGTAGAATCTAATGTTAAATTAAAATTTTTTTTTGTTACGCAAATACTATTTCCTTGATTTTCGCACTAGCAATTACAAAAGTTGACGTAATAAGTTTCAATGTACTCAAGCTAATGCAAGAGTCCGTGCCAGCTTCGGCTACACTACTCAAATAATATGCAGCATAAGTAACATTTATGTAATATCTTGTGGATAAATTTCCAACATAAGTTCGGTAGGGAAAAAGAGCAACAACAAAAAAAATAAAAATATAGGTATAAAACATACAATATTAATATTATAGTTTGCATAAATAGGTATTTACTTTCTTCATTCTTGTTAGGTGCAGAAAACGCAAAAAATATGGTGTTAAACAAGGGTCAGTGGTCTTTTTCGACCTCGTATATTTATAGTAATCACTTTTTACTAGCAAGACACATTTGCTTTCTCATATACTGCCAATATTTCTTTACACACACCCTAAAAAGTCCACTTTATACCCTTGGTACACAGTATGCTCTATTATACCATTGGAATTTAAACACACGAGCAAACATTAAGCAATATTAATACTATATTTAGTTTCATTGTTTAATACTTTCAGTACACGTACTATTTAACGAAAATTATTTTAATTACCTTCCAATTCTTGATTTCGGTTAAACGGTTCGCGACAACACATCCTGCACTTCCGGCTCCAACAACGATGAAATCAAACCTATTTTCATCCTCATTTCTTACATTTGTATATTTATCATCAAGAGAGCGACCTATGTATTGGGTTAGAATTGCGAGGAATGTCAAAAATGCAGGTTGGCACGTCGAAACAAATAAAGTTTGGAAGCAGTGCTCCGGGCCCGTAACATTGGCTGGTACCCACGTCATATTAACTGATTTACTTTGCAATTGTTGTCTGAAAATTATTACTATTTTATTAAAGTATAATAGAAATATGAGTATTTCTGTTACATTTATCTTCCTAATTGTTTAACATTGATTTTTAGTATTATTTATTAAATGCTTACTGTTTGTCAAAACTGTTTGTTAGTGCTTCCTACCCAACACTATTAATCATTATTCTCTCACAAAGTTAATTAATAAACAAAAGATTTGTATTTGTTCAGCGTCGTTGTTTTGTATTATTAACAGTTTTTTTTATAGAGAATGAGAATACTGGCTTAGAGCGCAAACAGTAGTTTACGGCTTTTTTAAGAATTTGTTTCGAGGTTTTGTTACTTTAGACCAACGTCATTATACTTTTATAGCAGTTGATTAAATTTACAAATGAATGAGTTTCATTATGTTCCATTTGAACAAACAAACTTATTTACATTATATTATGTATTCGGAAAGAGTACCACACGTTAAGATAGGTACAATACCACTGTTAATGAAGGTGAAGAATGCCAATGATTTCATATAAGTATACTAAAAAAAGAATTTTTTCCGATTTTTCCGGGTCCTATCTCCCCTCCTTATACCAGTAAGGCCCAAAAACCGCATGTTTTGGACTTTTTTTCTCCGATTCCTTGAGGTCAAAAAATCTGAAAAAATATAAGAGTATAGTTTACAAACAGTATTTTTCACCTAATTTTTTTTTAGCTTTAGGTGCATTCAGTACCTAACCTAAAAAAAAATAAAAAAGAATTAAAATTCATTTTTTCTTAATTTATTTTATATCTACACGACTAACTGCACCGAAAAATTGTATATTTTAATGTTTTCTTTGTAGGGGAGACTGGGATAAAACCGAATACTTTCTGCAAATTGTTAATTAAAAAAAAAATTAACAAATAATAACGATATTTAACAATAGGGTTGGTTTTATGTTGCTTTCGTCTACCTGAAAATCGATTAAATTAGAGAAAATAGTATTAAATTACAAAAAATTATTTGTAAAAAATGTTTTACAAAAAAAAATTGTCGGAGTAAAATCGGATACTTTTATTATCTTTTTCAAAATGAATTTTAACTGGTATTCGACGTACTAAATTACGTAGGCAAAACTGCTCATTGTGAAATAATGATTACTAATGATTCTTTGTAATAACTTCTACATGAATCACCATTTAAAAAGATATCTGTAAAGTATATCTATATATTTAATTAAGAAATTATGTTCTTTATATCAAAGCAATCTAAATTAATATTTACAATTCAATTGTCAAACATTTCTATTTCTTGATTTCATTAATTTTGTTATCATGCAAATGACTCATATAAAAGCAAATCTATGCGACCTTTGATTCTGCTATAATACGTTAATATGAATACTATTCTATGTAAATAAGACTATGTAGTTCTTATTTTTTCATGAACCTAACCTATTTTCGAAATTACTAGAAAAAATAAATACTGTTTTTCTCTATAACCATTTTTTTTAAATTGACTCCTGCCTAAACTTTTTAAAGCTTCTTTAATTTTCATAAAAAGTTTGAATGCTCAATTTATTATCACAAAAAAAACATTCATATTTCTCAAAAATATAGATTCTTTCTAATTAAAGCGAATTTCATTTAAATGTTTAAATTACAATTTAGGTATTATATTAATACGTAAGGAATAGGTAAGCAATACATAAGTAATAGATAAATAATAATATATAAGTAAAAATACATGAGTAATACAAATTAATAATCATGAGGATTATAAATTAATTTTAATAATAAATGCATAATATTTTAAATAATTCTCTATGATATAATTTTTGCAAATGAAAAAATAAATACAAACATTACGTTTGTTTCTGAAAACATCCATTTATTCTGAATTACACATCCGAGAGAACTTAAAGAACGCTGTGTCTTTATGAGATACAGCGGACGCACCGTTTGTTTCGCGCAGCAGCGCTCCCGAATTTAGGAAAGCTGGAGTCCTAAACCCGCGGACGTCTGCTGTCTTTTATTTTTCCGTACTACACTAGCGCAGAGAAAAATTAAGAAAGCAGTCGTCCCTCGATTTTCGTGCAGCAGCAATGCCCAAAACAAACGACTGTTGTCCTAGAGAGAACATCAGTTCGCACCAAAACAAAGGACAACTCTTTGTATATATTTAGGATCGCAGTCGTACCCAAAAATGGCAGAAAATAGGGTTTTTTTTTCATTTTTGGCCCACCATTCCGAAAAACCTGAAAAAATTCTAGTACAAAGAAAACATTAAAATATATAATTTTTCGGTGCAGCTAGTCCTATAGATTTAAAATAAATTAAGAAAAAATGAATTTTAATTCTTTTTTATTTTTTTAGGTTCGATATTGAATGCACCTAAAGCTAAAAAAAATTGGGTGAAAAATACTGTCTATAAGCTATACTTTCATATTTTTTCCAGAATTTTTGACCTCAAAGAGAAAAAATAAGTCCGAAAAATGCGGTTTTTGAGCCTTACTGGTATAAGGAGGGGAGATAGATCCCAGAAAAATCGTAGAAAACGTGGGGTACCCTTTTACTAAAGAAAAGTATATGTCTACCAAGAGTGAAAACATTTTTTTACTTAAATTATTTACTTGTTACAAGGAAAGTAATACCAGAAAACTTATGTAGGGGAGACCCAGGCAAGACGGTACGCCTAAGGAAAATCCATCAATAAATAATAACAAAAGGGAATGTCAAAACTACCCAGCAAAAAGAATGTCAATAAAATTGTTCATAATAACAAAAACAGATACATATTTTTTGATAGTTTTCAAAACCAGTCGGGCAAGATGGAACACCATTTTTAATTTTTGCACGAGTCAAATATAACCTTATCAGCAGCTATAAATAGTGTGCAGCTTTCTGTGAAAAAATTGAATTTATTAAGTTCATGAGTAGAAATATGTGTACACGGAAAAAATATCTTATGAAAAATTAGTAGAATCTCTGGTAAAGCTGGGACAAACTCACACTTTTGAGTAATTTAGTATACATTTACTAATTTATTAGTATAGTTCTATCAGAAATAATTAGAAAAAGTTTAAAATTTTGTTATAATTACGATTAATATTTAGTAGACAATATCGTAAAAATTTTAAATCTAAATTTTAACAGAATAGAAAATAATTTTTACCATAGTTCCGTTAAAAACTAATTGAATCAGTTTACTTTTTAGTTGAAGCTATATTAAAAATTGAATAAACATAGTATAGTAATTTGGATGGCGCGAGGGTTGTCAGTAAAGCAGAATGTAGCATATGTACACTGTAACAGGGTGGATTCGAGGAAAATACGAAAAAAATACGCTCTGACATCGGGACTTGAACCCGTGCCATCCGGACGACAGACGAGTGTCTCTACCGCGAGACTACCGGCGCACTGTCAAACTGTGTGCTTATATCCTAGATGAGTCTCTAATACAGATTCCTTCCATGCGCCCGTTATAACACAAATCGAAACTTTACACGTAAGTGCGGTAGTGGCCAAGTGATTTAGAGCGTAGCTTCATAAACCGGAGGGTTGAGGGTTCGAATCCATCTCTGGGCACTTTTTTTTCTTAAATTTCAGCCTTCCGTAAAAATTATCAAGGAGCGCGGGCACGCTCCGAAAGCAAGTAAAGAAGAGTGTTAGGACGACCGCGTGATAATATACTTTGAAATGGGTTCAGAATTAAAAATTCTGAATTTAGTGATGTAATATTAAAGGATTTTTTTGCTTAAAAACGAAGCAAAATTTCGAAATATCTTACATAGACTTTTTCTTGTAATTTTTCGTAGAATTTAACTATATTTTTTCAGACCTGTATAAGAGATTTTTTTGAAAATCAAAACC
>JAWWEQ010048763.1:0-15129 GCA_035583055.1 Torymus tubicola | reverse complement strand
TTTATGTTTACATTCATCGTTTTAAATGCCGAAAAATCACTGATGTAATATCAGTTAATACGTCAGAGGACGTAACATATTAATAATAAACAAAAATCAGTTCATGCGACAAATATGATTGATAATGGTGAAAACAATGATGATTTTCAAAAAACGAAAATACGCGAAGTCGTTGCGAATTCTGCGGACGTAGAAATCATTTGCTCAAAGTGTGTCGAGATTTCATTTTCAGAGCTTCCGTATCTCAACGATGGAAGGCTGTAAAAGCAACCCGAGTATGTTATAATTGTCTTGAGGGGGGATAACGAAACAAAAGCACCCTTGGGTTCCGCGCAAGCTCGTGATCATGTCTTGTTTATCGCAGAGCAAAATAAATGACTAGCATCGCGTACGCTGTTAAAAATGCTCCTTATTGAAGTAATTGGTACACGTTTTAGTTGCTCTATATACGCCTTATTAGACGAAGGTTCCTCCGTATCTTTAATAAATGCCAAAGTAATTGAGAAAATCGGTGCGAAAAAGATGCGAGTAAATATCTCTCTAAAAGGTGTAGGAAGTGATCGCAATAGCAAGTGAAAAGGTAAATATACAGGTAAAGGGTCAGTTTTCTATATTTACAATAAAAAATGTATTACTTGTTAACGACGTTGCGCTCCCTGTACAACGTATAGACGGAGGTTTAGTAAGACTATGTTGTGAGAAAATGGGCATTTACACGAGAGCTTATAACACCGCTCCGGATATGTTATTTGGACAAGATAATTGCGATTTAATAGTTACACGTGAATTTCAAGAAATTATAAGTTATGATAAAAATGCAAGCGTGCGAGTTAATGTTTTAAATCATGTTTCATGTGAAAATAAATCATTATCGCCTAAAATTGATTGTGAGCTTGACAAAATTGTTAAGTTATATTTTAACATTGACTCTATCGGAATAATCAATCATACATTGAAAAATCGGGAAGTCGGACTTCTTTGGGAAAAAGACGAAATTGATTTTTCTAACGGTCGCTCACAAGCACTCCGTCGACTTTATTTACTAGAAAAACGGCTTGATCGGAACTCAAACTATGCAAATATGTATTATAGAGAGATGAATAGGCTTATTGAAGAAGGGTTTGCTCACGAACGAAGTAATACTACGTTAGGTAGTAGGATCTGGTACCCAGTGTGGCCAGTAAACAAATATATATACAACAGCCAAAACAAACAATACTAGTTTTAATAATTTATTACTCTCAGGTCCGGATCTGTTAAAATCTTTGCCCGGCGTAATCATGCGTTTCCGTCAATTTGCGTACGCCATTAAAGCAGATCTTAAAGATATGTTCCTTAAAAACAGAATCCGTCCAGAAGATCGCGATGCCCAGCGTTTCTTATGGAGAGGTAAAGACCGGTCGTCTGAGCCCAAAGACTATATGATGAAATCAATGATTTTCGGTGCCAAATAATCTCCATGTACCGCCATTTACATAAAAAATAAAAATGCATCTTTATTTTTGCCACGTTACCCCGAAACTGCAAGTAGAATCATAGAAAATTGTTATATGGATGATTTTCTCGATAGTGGCGCGTCTATTGAAAAAGCTATTAGTCGTGTATTAGAAGCAATAGAAATCAATGCGAACGCAAACTGGCAGATGCATGGTTGGGCGAGAAACGAAATTTCTATACTGGAAAATGTTAAGCTTTCAAGCGAGTCCGGACAATTAATAAAAGTAGATTCAGATTCGAGCGGTGTTGAGAAAATACTGGGTTTAAAATGGCTTAATCTGTCAGACGAATTATCATTTAACGTTGATTTACAGAGAATTGATAAAGATTTATTTAACGCCTACGAAGACCCACTAAACGCGAATTGTTAGGCGTGATAACGTCTATTTTTGACCCTCTCGGTTTTTCGATACTATTCACTATACACTCACGCATTTTAATGCAAAAGGTCTGGTCAAGCAGAATCGCGTGGGACAAAGTTTTAAGTGACGCCGAGTTTATGCAATGGAAATAGTGCGTGCGCGATTTAGAACTGATAAAACTATGTCGAATCCCTCGCTGTTATCAAACCAAAATCTCTCAAGTACATTTCGCGGAATTACATATCTTTTGTGATGTTAGTACAAAAGCTTTCGCAAGCGTAGCTTATTGGCGTTTCTCACTTAATGATGAACAATATCACACTTGTTTTATCATGTTAAAAGCTCACGTAGCACTATTGAAGCTAATGACGATTCCGTGCCTAGAACTTCAAGCCGCTGTCATTGCGACTAGATTAGCTCAAACGATTACTAAAGAACATAAATTTACAATTACGCGATGGGTATTTTGGTGTGACTGGAAAACCGCATTACAATGGATAAGAAAAGATCCTCGCGATTTTAAAGT
Source organism: Torymus tubicola (assembly GCA_035583055.1). Lineage (NCBI taxonomy): Eukaryota > Metazoa > Arthropoda > Insecta > Hymenoptera > Torymidae > Torymus > Torymus tubicola. Next base: position 12,744 of record JAWWEQ010048763.1, on the reverse strand, counting down.
GTTTGTAGCTAACCGACTGGGAGAAATCTGTGAAAATTCAGAAATTTCCGAATGGAAGTGGGTACCGACTAAGGACAATTCGGCTGATGACGGAACGCGGGTAGCTTTTGACGTTTTGAGTAAAAACAGTAGATGGTTTCAAAGGCCTCCTTTTTTACGAGAGTCCGAAAATACTTGGCCGAAAGAAAATTTTTAAATAAAAACAATGATAGCTCTGAGTTATTAGAAAAATCTAAATACGTTGTTTGTACCTTACTAAAATCACCATTAATAGTAGATCCTTCTCGATTTTCGTCTTGGTTTCGTTTTGTGACGACATTACACACAAGTTTTAAGGGTTATTGATATTTGGAAAAAAAGATCCCGTACATGCACCGATGGATTTTTAAAAGCCGAAGTAATTTGTTTAAAGTTAAATCAATTATCCTCCTTTAGTGGTGAACTTAACGTGATTAAGCGGGGAGAGCAGGTGCCTAAAAATAGTCGGATTCTTAATTTAAATGCGTACATAGATAATGAATCGATTTTGCGAGCAAATAGTCGGATAGTAAATTTCGTCGGGCATGAGTCATTGACAAATCCAATAATCTTAGACGGCAAAGATACACTGACGCAACTATTAATTAAATATTACCACAACAAATTTTATCACGCGAATCACGAGACAGTTTTGAATGAAATAAAACAAAAATTTTGGATTATAGGCTTTCGAAATGTTTTATGAATCATAATATCCAAATACGCTATTTGTAAGATTCAACGAGCTCGCCCGTGTAATAAAAAAATGGCAGCCCTGCCTCCTGCCAGATTATTTTATCGAAACCGTCCTTTCAGCTATTGTGGTCTTGATTACTTTGGGCCCATGTTAGTAACGATTGGATGGCGACGAGAAAAACGATTTTTACTTGTATGTGCACTCGAGCTATTCATTTACAGTTTGCGCATAGTTTGAGTACCGATTCAGCCATTTGTGCTCTGAGACGTTTCACAGTGCGAAGAGGCACGCCTTTGAGAGTTTATTCTGGTAATGATACAAATTTTAGAGGCATGAGTGTTGAGTTAGCACAAGCTATGCATGATATCGACCAAAACCGAATACACAATTTTGCATCTCAAAATAAAATAGAGTGGTTTTTTAATCCTCCGACAGCATCGCATTGCGACCTGGTTAGCTAATGAACCCGCGCAATAATCGCTACGCGTTCGTATTTCCCCTCTCCTCTCGCTTTCTCTCCCTCTTTACCACCTCTCGTCACTTACCGTCTCCAACTGTCTTACCAAAAGAAGATCCCGCTATCTATTCGGCTGAAAAGGGAATAGGGTTTCGCAAATAATTCATACATCAAGATCATATTTCAAAAAAAAATTCTATCATTCTCTTTATTAGTCCCCCACCCCCTCCTAACTGAGCCCTCACGGCTCTACAATGTATAAAACTAAAAGCGCCGCTGCGCACGCTATCTGCAGTCGCTCAATCTCTCTCTCTCTCTCTCTCTCTGTCTCTCTCTCACTCTCTCTCGCACAATGTCCACACTCTCACGCAACCACGTCTCCTTCCGCCGGTCGCGCGGGCTTGACCGTTACAGTAGCACGGTGCCGTTGTCTCTCTATCCCGGCCCGCTATTACGCTCTCACACTCCCCGTTTCAACTCGCGCGCCCTCTCTCGCTCTTCACGACCGTCACTCGCCTCCTGTCCGCAATTTCCTCTCTTCGCACTCACTCACGTCCTCTCACCACGTTTTCAACTGTCCCCTTTGTCTCTAGTCTCTTAATCTCTCTCACACAGCTTGCTCTCTTCGCGCCTCACGGTGCACTGCCGATCTTTCCCGCGCGCCCGCAGTTGGCAACCCGTCCCACCTGTGCGATGGGCGGCAGGTCATGCGGTGCTGCCGCCCTTGCTCCCGGCATGCCCCGCAAAGCGCGCGCGAAATTCAAACATCTCCCTTCGCAACTACGCATGCTCTCTCATTTTCTCTCTCTCTACTCTCGCTCTACACTCTGTTTACATACCGTCGATATCGGCGGCCTCTCCTCTTTCGTTTCTCCACGTGATCCCGTTGAAGGTGGCGCGGGCACAACCATGGAAAAAAAACAATAATACACGCCCGCGCGCATTAATTAAGCAGCTCGGAAGTGAAAACCCGCCTTCCCGGCTGCCGCGCCTTTCGGAGAGAGAAAGAGGGGACGGGGGAGAAATACCACGTCACAGCATATGGGAGGCGCATGGGAGCGTCTTATTCGTTCAATTAAGGTCGCATTAGCAGTTGTATTGAAGGAATAAGCTCCAAAAGAAGAAACCTTACTAACTATACTAGCCGAAGTTGAGCTTCCTGTAAATTCGCGCCCGCTAACGCATGTATCTTTGGATCCATGCGATCAAGAGGCTTTGACGCCTAATCATTTTCTTTTGGAAGCTTCTTCCGGTCAAATATGAATAAGCACGTGCGATGCGTACTTTGCCGATGTATTTTGGTGAAGGTGGTTACGAAAATATTTACCTACACTGATTCCTCGAAGAAAATGGCAACGCGATGACGATCCTCTCAAAGTAAATGATATTTTATTGATTTTAGATTCAAATGTCGAGAGCAATCAGTGGAAGAAAGGCATAGTAACTCGCGTTCTACCTGGATCCGACAGTCAAGTTAGAGTAGTAGAGTTAAAAACCGCGAAAGGAAAACTACTGCGATCGACAAGGAAACTTGTAAAATTCGAAAGTTGCGCAAAAGCTTGAAAGCCTTTGCATGGGGGGAAGGATGTTACAAAATGAAAATTGTAGATTCAACGCAATACAATATTGCGTAAATCGCGCGCACGACGATTGAAGAGGATCGTTCGGAGCCGCATTTTTCCTTTCCCGATTTAATCGTAAAAGGAAGGGCCACGGGACAAGTATGCGAAGAGGCCTGCTTGTGAACGGTCGATTACGCAGAATTTACAATTTATTTCTAAAGAATAGAGAAAATAGAGCAAAAAGGCTCAGAAGAGCGAAAAGGCTCGGAAAAGCGAAAAGGATGAAAAGCGCAAAAGGCGCGCGTGAACTCGAAAGAGACAGAGAAAGAGAAAGAGAAAGAAAGAGAGAGAGAGAGAGAGAGAGAGAGAGGGAGAGACAGAGAGAGAAAACGTAATACAGCCGCTAAAAATTGAAGTTAGGAACATAAATGTAAATTTGCGATTATCATTTTTAATTTTAAGACAAATAAATGAATAAAAAAAGTTTTGAATGCGGATCTGGAGGACGCGTATTCTTTCCTCTTGCGACAGCCTAGCGCTTAACTTTGTATTCGAGATTAAAAATAAAGTTCAATAAATTATAACATCGCTTGTCTATTTCTTATGTGTAATTATCTGATTGAGATACAGCTATGTTCCTCGTTGTTCCTCTGTCTATCTATGCGCATGTATTCTAACCTGTAGGTATGTGTGTAAACAAAATATAACTGTACTTATAAATAGTATATACTTACATAAAAAATTATTAAAATATTTAATATTGATATAATATAACTATTTTGCCGTACCGTTATATTTTGTTTACACACATCCCTACAGGTTAGAATACAGGCGCATAGATAAACAGGGGAACAACGGGGAACATAGAGCTTTGTTCCTCTTTGTAGCTTGTATTCATGCCTTGTCTTTCTTCTCATATCGAGGCCTTAAAAGATAAAAGCAATCGGATGTTGCAGTACAAATTACAAATCTTGTGCACTGATTTCAAAGTATGATAAGCTCGGTCAGCCTTCAGGCTTCCTCTATACTTGCCTTCAGAGCGCTTCCACGATCCTTGACAGATGTGAACATTTTTCATCGTCGAAAAAGGCGGGAGAGCAGGAAACACGAAATACATGGTGTAACGGGCGTTGGTATAAGGTTCGAATAATTATATATACAGCGTCACGAGATTCGAATCTCGCGCATTTATTCGGATCGCGATAAATAGCGTGCCGCGCGGAGCTCGAACAAGATAGACGGTGAAGAAGCAGACCATGAGAAGGCAGTATACAGTTGCCGAGCGGTAGACATGTTGTCGTGAGAGTGACATGCGAAAAGTTAACGCTGTAACGATTGCGCGAAGGGAAAAGCGCAAGTGCCGTGTGTGAGCGAGATAGTGAGAGAGATACTACAGCCGTGACGCGCCTCCACCGATGGAAGAGTGACCGCCACAGGGCCGCCACCAATTACGAGAGAGATACAGAGAATTGGACGCGGCAACGTCAACTGCGAGCGGGGACAGCGCAGATTCACTCCATCCCCGCGGACTCGAAGTGCGTTGCGACTGCGATGGCTGGCCAGCCCGAGTAAGTCCTGTCTAACTGCTTGTTCTGATCGATTATATTGTTGCGTGCGCGTTTACCTCGCGATGAGGTAATCCGACATAGCGAGCCGTGTTGCGTAGTTTTAGCGAAGCGATAGAGCCGGCGGTACGCCCCGGCTCCCGTAAAAATCTCGGCCTACGCGTTAGCTGTTGCTAAGTGACTTGACTTTATTGAATAATTTTCATTCTTGTTTTTATCTTATACCTTAAGTCAAGCGTTTTTATTTAGAGTACTGGACCCGTGCATGTTTCCCGAATACCGCACTCTACCCTTTTACAGCTGCAGTTAGCCGAGGGCATCGACTCCTGGAGGAGCAACGGTAACGGGAAGGTAAGAGAGAAAGATACCCGCTGTGTGTAAACAAGCGGTGTTGTACGGGAGAACCGGCTGCTACAGGAAAGGCTAGGTAGAGCCAGCAGCCGATCGTTTTCGTACCGGAGTTGGCAGCAGCAGCGATTTGCTTGAAAAAATTTATTTTGATATCAGAATATTCCAGAATACTGAAATATAAAGGAAACCAAAAGATTTTTACAACTAATAGTTTTATTTATTTATATATAAATAATTTTCAACATTGAATGATTGTAATTCACAAGAACATTCATAAAAGTATGGAACATATGGCAAATAACGATATTTATGAAATAATGGTAATTATATACGTAATACTGCTACTAAACGGACAAGCAAAATGAAGCAAACTGCTAATAAAACAGTTAGTAAACCTCAAATCGTCTGGGGATGCAAATTTCACGTAGAAGATGCGAGGCACGCAGACGGGAAATAAACAGGAAACTGTTATTTAAATGTTTTTCAAACCTAAATAGCCTGGGCTTGCGAGTTCCATGTGGAATAAGTGGAGAAACGCAGACGGGCTATAAATAGTAAAATGTCATTTAAAAAATGTTTAAACCAAAATAGCCTGGGCATGCGACTTCCATGTGGAATAACTGGACCCACGCAGACAGGCTATAAATAGTAAGATGTTATTTAAAAAATATTTTAACCTAAATAGCCTGAGCATGCGAGTTCCATGTAGAATAAGTGGAGGCACAGAGACGGGCTATAAATAGTAAATTGTTATTAAAAAAATGTTTAAACCAAATAGCCTGGGCATGCGAGATCCATGTGGAATAACTGGAGGCACGCAGACGGGCTATAAATAGTAAACTGTTATTTAAAAAATATTTTAACGTAAATAGCCTGGGCATGCGAGTTCCATGTCGAATAACTGGAGGCACGCAGACGGGCTATAAATAGTAAACTGTTATTTAAAAAATATTTTAACCTGAATAGCCTGGGCATTCGAGTTCCACGTAGAATAAGTGGAGGGACGCAAAAGGGCAATAAACAGTAACCAGTTATGTAATCAATCATTAAACAAAAATAGCCTGGGCATGCGAGTTCCATGTGGAATATCGGGAGGCACGCCGACGGGCAATAACCAGTAAACTGTTATTTAGAAAGCTTTCAAACGAAAATAGCCTGGGCATGCTTGTTCCATGTGGAATAACTGGAGGCATGCAGACGGGCAATAACCAGTAATCTGTTATTCAAAAAATATTATAACCCAAAATGGGCTTGGGATACAAGTTCCACGTAGAATAAGTGGAGGCACGCAGACGGGCTATAAATAGTAAACTGTTATTTAAAAAATATTTTAACCCAAAATAGGTTGGGGATGCGGGTTCCACGTAGAATAAGTGCAGGCACGCAGACGGGCTATAAATAGTAAACTGTTATTTAAATAATACTTTGACCCAAAATAGCCAGAACATGCGAGTCCCATGTAGAATGAGTGGTGGCACGCAGGCGGGCAATAACAGTAATCTGTTATTTAAAAAATATTTTAACCTAAATAGCCTGAGCATGCGAGATCGACGTAGAATAAGTGGAGGCACGCAGACGGGCAATAAACAGTAAACTGTTATTCCAAAAATATTTAACCAATAATAGGCTGGGGATGCGAGTTCCACCTAGAATAAGTGGAGGCAAGCCGACGGGCTGGAAATAGTAAGTTGTTATTTAAAAAATATTTTAAGCCAAAATAGCCAGGGCATGCGAGTTCCACGTAGAATAAGTGGAGACACACAGATGGACAATAACCAGAAAACTGTAATCTAAATAATTTTCGAACTTAAATAGCCTGGGCATGCAAGTTCCATGTAGAATAAGTGGAGGCACGCCGACGGGCTATAAATAGTAAAATGTTATTGGAAAAACATTTTAACCCAAAATAGCCTGAGGATGCGAGTTCGACGTAGAATAAGTGGAGGCACGCAAACAGGCAATAGACAGTAAACTTATATTTAAAAAATTTTTAAACATAAATAGCCTGGGCATGCGAGTTCCATGTGGAATAACTAGAGGCACGCAGACGGGCTATAAATAGTAAACTGTTATTTAAAAAATATTTTAACGTAAATAGCCTGGGCATGCGAGTTCCATGTAGAATAAGTGGAGGCACGCAGGTGGGCTATAAATAGTAAATTGTTATTTAGAAAATATTTTCACCCAAAATAGCCAGGGCATGCGAGTTCCATGTGGAATAACTGGAGGCACGCAGACGGGCTATAACCAGTAAACTGTTATTTAAAAAAATTTAAACCAAAATAGCCCGGACATGCTAGTTCCACGTAGAATAAGTGGAGGCACGCAGACGAGCTATAAATAGTAAACTCTTATTTAAAAAATATTTTAACCCAAAATAGGCTGGGGGTGCGGGTTCCACGTAGAATAAGTGTAGGCACGCAGACGGGCTATAAAGAGTACTGTTATTTAAATAATACTTTGACAGAAAATAGCCAGGACATGCGAGTTCCACGTAGAATAAGTGGTGGCACGCAGGCGGTCAATAAACAGTAAATTGTTATTCAAAAAATATTTAACCAATAATAGGCTGGGGATGGGAGTTCCACCTAGAATAAGTGGAGGCACGCGACGGGCTATAAATGCTAAACTGTTATTTAGAAAATATTTTAACCCAAAATAGGCTGGGGGTGCGGGTTCCATGTGGAATAACTGGAGGCACGCAGACGGGCTATAAATAGTAAACAGTTATTTAAAAAATATTTTAACCTAAATAGCCGGGGCATGCGAGTTCCATGTGGAATAACTGGAGGCATGCAGACGGGCAATAAACAGTATACTGTTATTTAAAAGATATTTCAACCTAAATAGCCTGGGCATGCGAGTTCCATGTACAATAAGTGGAGGCACGCAAACGGGCAATAAACAGTAACGTGTTATGTAAATAATTTTTAAACCTAAATAGCCTGGGCATGCGAGTTCCGTGTGGAATAAGTGGAGGCACGCAGAGGGGCAATAAAGAGTAACTTGTTACGTAAATAATATTTAAGCTTAAATAGCCAGGGCAAGCGAGTTCCTTGTGGAATAACTGGGGGCACGCAGACGGGCTAGAAATAGTAAATTGTTATTTAGGAAATATTTTAACCTAAATAGCCGGGGCATGCGAGTTCCACGTGGAATACCTGGAGGCATGCAAACGGGCTATAAATAGTAAACTGTTATTAAAAAAATGTTTAAACCAAATAGCCTGGGCATCCGAATTCCATGTGGAATAACTGGAGGCATCCAGACGGGCTATAAATAGTAAACTGTTATTAAAAAAATATTTTAACCTAAATAGCCTGGGCATGCGAGTTCCATGTGGAGTAACTGGAGGCATGCAGACGGGCAATAAACAGTATACTGTTATTTAAAAGATATTTCAACCTAAATAGCCTGGGCATGCGAGTTCCATGTACAATAAGTGGAGGCACGCAAACGGGCAATAAACAGTAACGTGTTATGTAAATAATTTTTAAACCTAAATAGCCTGGGCATGCGAGTTCCGTGTGGAATAAGTGGAGGCACGCAGAGGGGCTATAAATAGTCAAGTGTTATTTAAAAAATTTTTAAATATATATAGCCTGATCGTGCGAGTTCCACGTAGAATAACTGGAGGCATGCAAACGGGCAATAAACGGTAACCAGTTATGTAAATAATTATTAAACCTATATAGCCTGGGCATGCAAGTTCCATGTAGAATAACTGGAGGCACACCAACGGGCAATAACCAGTAAACTGTTATTTAAAAAGCTTTTAAACCAAATTAGCCTGGGCATGCTAGTTCCATGTGGAATAACTGGAGGCATTCAGACGGGCAATAACCAGTAATCTGTTATTCAAAAAATATTATAACCCAAAATGGGCGGGGGATACAAGTTTCACGTAGAATAAGTGGAGGCACGCAGACGGGCTATAAATAGTAAACTGTTATTTGAAAGATATTTTAACCCAAAATAGGCTGGTGGTGCGGGTTTCACGTAGAATTAGTGGAGGCACGCAGACGGGCTATAAATAGTAAATTTTTATTTAAAAAATGTTAATACTGAAATAGCCTGGGCACGCGAGGTCCACGTAGAATAAGTGGGGGCTCACAAAAGGGCAATAAACAGTAAACTGATGTTTAAAAAATTTTTAAACATTAATAGCCTGGGCATACGAGTTCCAAGTGGAATAACTGGAGGCATGTCGACGGGCAATAACCACTAATCGCTTATTCAAAAAATATTATAACCCAAAATGGGCTGGGGATACGAGTTCCACGTAGAATAAGTGGCAGCAACAGACAAGCGAAAAACAGTAAACTGATATTTAAAAAATTTTTAAACATAAATAGCCTGGGCATGCGAGTTCCATGTGGAATAAGTGGAGGCACTCAGACAGGCAATAAACAGTAAACTGTTAATTAAATAATAATTGCCTGAGCATGCGGGTTCCACGTAGAATAAGTGGGGGCACACAATCGAGCACTAAATAGTAAACTGTTATTTAAACAATTTTTAAACCTAAATGGCCTGGGCATGCGAGCTCCATGTGGTATAAGTGGAGGCACGCAGACTGGCTCTAAATAGTAAACTGATATTTAAAAAATTTCTAAACATAAATAGCTTGGGCATGCGAGTTCCATGTGGAATAAGTGGAGGCACTCAGACTGGCTATAAATAGTAAACTGTTATTTAAAAAATGTTTAAACCAAAATAGGTTGGGCAAGCGGGTTCCATGTGGAATAAGTGAAGGCACTCAGACGGCCAATAAACAGTAAACTGTTATTTAAATAGTAATTGCCTGAGCATGCGAGTTCCACGTAGAATAAGTGGGGGCAGCAGACGGGCAATAAACAGTAAACTGATATTTATAGAATTTTCAAACATAAATAGCCTGCGCATGCGAGTTTCACGTAGAATAAGTGGGGGCACACAAACGGGCAATAAACAGTAAACTATTATTAAAATAATTTTCAAACATAAATAGCCTGGTCATGCGAGTTCCATGTGGAATACGTGGTGGCACGCAGACTGGCTATAAATAGTAAAATGTTATATAAACAATCTTTAGACCTAAATAGCCCGCGCATGCGAGTTCCATGTGGTATAAGTGGAGGCACGCGGCTGGCTATAAATAGTAAACTGTTATTTAAAAAATGTTTATACCGAAATAGCCAGGGCATGCTAGTTCCTCGTAGTATAAGTTGGGGCAACGGACGGGCAATAAACAGTAAACTTTTATTTAAATAATAATTGCCTGAGCATGCGAGCTCCACGTAGAATAAGTGGGGGCACACAAACGGGCAATACACAGTAAACTGTTATTTATATAATTTTTAAACCTAAATAGCCTGGGCATGCGAGTTCCATGTGGAATAAGTAGAGGCACGCAGATAGGCAATAACCAGTATAATGTTATATAAACATTTTTTAAACCTAAATAGCCTGCAGATGCGAGTTCTATGTGGTATAATTGGAGGCACGCAGACTGGCTATAAATAGTATAGTATATACTGTTATTTAAAAAATGTTTATACCGAAATAGCCAGGGCATGCTAGTTCCTCGTAGAATAAGTGGGGGCACACAAACGGGCAATAAACAGTAAACTGTTATTTAAATAATAATTGCCTGAGCATGCGAGTTCCACATAGAATAAGTGAGGGCACACAAACGCGCAATAAACAGTATACTGTTATTTAAACAATTTTTAAACCTAAATAGCCTGCGAATGCGAGTTCTATGTGGTATAAGTGGAGGCACGCAGACTGGCTATAAATAGTAAACTGTTATTTAAAAAATGTTTATACCGAAATAGCCAGGGCATGCTAGTTCCTCGTAGTATAAGTGGGGGCGACGGACGGGCATTAAACAGTAAACTGTTATTTAAATAATAATTGCCGAGCATCCGAGTTCCACGTAGAATAAGTGGGGGCAACAGACGGGCAATAAACAGTAAACTGATATTTAGAAAATTTTTAAACATAAATAGCCTGGGCATGCGAGTTTCACGTAGAATAAGTGGGGGCACACAAACGGGCAATAAACAGTAAACTGTTATTAAAATAATTTTCAAACATAAATAGCGTGAGCATGCGAGTTCCATGTGGAATAAGTGGAGGCACGCAGACTGGCTATAAATAATACACTGTTATTTAAAAAATGTTTATACCGAAATAGCCAGGGCATGCTAGTTTCTCGTAGAATAAGTGGGGGCAACAGACGGGCAATAAACAGTAAATTGTTATTTAAATAATAATTGCCCGAGCATCCGAGTTCCACGTAGAATAAGTGGGGGCAACAGACGGGCAATAAACAGTAAACTGATATTTAGAAAATTTTTAAACATAAATAGCCTGGGCATGCGAGATCCACGTAGAATAAGTGGAGGCTCACAAACGGGCAATAAACAGTAAACTGTTATTTAAATAATTTTTAAACCTAAATAGCCTGGGCATGCGAGTTCCATGTGGAATAAGTGGATGCACGCAGACTGGCTATAAATAATACACTGTTATTTAAAAAATGTTTATACCGAAATAGCCAGGGCATGCGAGTTCCATGTAGAATAAGTGGGGGCAACAGACGGGCAATAAATAGTAAACTCATATTTAAAAAATTTTTAATTATAAATAGCCTGGGCATGCGAGTTCCATGTAGAATAAATGGTGGCACGGAGACGGGCTATAAATAGTCAACTGTTATTTAAAAAATGTTTAAACCAAAATAGACTGGGCAAGCGTGTTCCATGTGGAATAAGTGGAGGCACTCAGACGGGCAATAAACAGTAAATTGATATTTAGAAAATTTTTAAACATAAATAGCCTGGGCATGCGAGTTCCACGTAGAATAAGTGGGGGCACACAAACGGGCAATAAATAGTCGACTGTTATTTAAAAAATGTTTAAACCAAAATAGACTGGGCAAGCGTGTTCCATGTGGAATAAGTGGGGGCAACGGACGGGCAATAAACAGTAAACTGTTATTTAAATAATAATTGCCTGAGCATGCGAGTTCCACGTAGAATAAGTGGGGACACGCAAACGGCAAATAACACTAAACTCATATTGAAAAAATGTTTAAACCAAAATAGCCTTGTCATACGAGTTCCATGTGGAATAAGTGGGGGCACACAACGGGCAATAAACAGTAAACTGTTATTTAAATAATTTTTAAACCTAAATAGCCTGAGCATTCGAGTTCCATGTGGAATAAGTGGCGGCACGCAGACTGGCTATAAATAGTAAACTCCTATTTAAAAAATCTTCAATCCAAAATAGCCTGGGCATGCGAGTTCCACGTAGAATAAATGGAGGTACGCAAACGGGCAATAAACAGTAAACTGTTATTTTAATAATAATTGCCTGACGATCTGAGTTCCACGTAAACGGTGCGATGCACGCTGACAGACTATAAATTAAAAATATTATTTAAAAAATATTTAAAACCAAAATAGCCTGCGGATGCGAGATCCACGTACAAGGTGCGAGGCACGTCAACGGGTTAAAACCAGTAAACATTTATTTAAAAATACTTTAACCTCCAGAGTATCAGAGTTTGTGCCAGGGCTATTAACTATTTTATGTCAGAAAGAAATAACTTACCAATTTTTATCTAATTCTAAATCTTGATGATTTATTTGTCCATATACTCGAATTATTGATACATAGTTGTTTGTCTAATTTTCGTTGATTAAATTACACTGAAAAATGTATTTAGTATTAGATCAAATGGATATTTGTTACAATAGCAGTAAATATATATTTTTCATAAAACAAATAAATATTTATTTGTTACTACTACTTTAGCACTACAATTAATAGAGGCAAATAAATATTCATTTGTTTCAAGAAAATATTTCGTCACACTGGATTAAAAAGGAGTCAACTCAGCGCCGTCTTTAAAAAGGAGACAACTCGGCGTCGTCTTCAAAAAGGTGCCAACTCTGCTTACTAAACTTAGGTTGGCAACACCATTGAATGGGAAAATATATCATTTGGAATATATTTATAGACTGCTTATAAAAAAAAACATTTGAGCTTTTACCTATAAAAATACATCACCGGTTTGCTAAGAAAAATTATTTAAATGTT
>JAWWEQ010048762.1:0-15130 GCA_035583055.1 Torymus tubicola | reverse complement strand
TTTGGAGATATAAGAGGTCAAAAACTGAATTTTGATGGTTTTTTGCATTTTTGACCGATTTTCATTAATTTATAACTCCCCAGGGAAGCAATTTTCGCGATTGACACAAGAATAGTTTTTTTGTAAAATTTTCTCAGCTTTTTAATAAAAATATTTTCAAAGCTGTATGTGTACACTGTCACTCACATGTAATGTGCAACAATAACTCACCTCCAAATGAAACATTAAAATTCAGAAAGAAAAAAACCGCTCCAAGGTATCTCTACCGAAAAATTCATGGAGATACCTTCTTATTGTACGAAGTATCTGTATAAATCCCAGAATGGTATTCGATCATTTTATAACCTAAAAAAATTCGTTTAGATTTTGATTTTAAAAAAAAAATGTCTTATAAAGGTCTGAAAAAAATATAGTTAAATACTACAAAAAATTATAACAAAAAAATCTATGTAAGACATTTCGAAATTTTGCTTCGTTTTTGAGCAAAAATATCCTTTAATATTGATAAAATTTCATCATTAAATTCAAAATTTTGATTAATTTTTAGTTCAAAAACGAAGCAAAATTTCGAAATATCTTACATAAATTTTTTGTAAAATTTAACTGTATTTTTTCAGACCGGTGTACGACTTTTTAAAAAAAATTATGATACGAATGAATTTTTTTAGATCAAAAAACGATCGTTAATCATTACAGGATTCATGCGGACACTTTTGGACAATCGAAAGGTATCTCTATGAATTTTTTGGTAGAGAAAGTCTTGATCGGACTTTTAATTTTTTTAATTTATATTTTTCATTTGCATATATGTAAGTGAAAGCATAAATGTACGGCGTTAAAAGTATTTTTATTGAAAAGCTGAGGGTATTTTACAAAAAAACTATTCTTGTGTTTATCGCGAAAAATGCTTCCCCGAGGAGTTATAAATTAATGAAAATCGGTCAATAATGCAAAAAATTATCAAAATTCAGTTTTTGACCTCTTATATCTGGTCAAAAAAATCTAAAAAAATTCAGGGATATCCCGAATGAGTAGCAAAACATTTTTTGATCTTTCGATTTGACAAAGACTTGGATATATATATATAGAGATTTTTGAGCTTTTCAATCAAATGATTTTGAGGACGAATCGTTAAAATATTATAAACGTTTCTCAATGTGGTTTAAGTGATACAATTTATTATGTATTTGCTTTGTTATCAATATTTCAAGAACTGTTTTCTTTCTTAATAATTAAAATGTCTGTTATTACGAAGCTGAGAACGGGAATTGACGGTATTTTGGATTAATTCAGTTTCAGCCACATTCTTTAGACTTAGACACCAAAACTGCATTGATCCACACCTTCCACTCAATTTGTCAGAAGGCAATTCAACATCCAACCGATAACGCAAAGTGTCGCAGAGAAAAAAACGCGGTGATCCATCCAAGTATTACTGTACAAACTGTTGGCGAGATTAAAACTTCATAACAAACTTAAAATGTTACTATTAAAGCTATCTCTAAGGGAAAGCAGTCATATTATTTTCAAATATTAACAGAAAAAGTCTTATAAAAATTTATTTCATATTATATTCAAATATTAAAAGAAAAAGTCTTATAAAAATTTATATCAGACAAAAATACGATTATCTCTTTTGCTTTCTCTATACGATTAGACTTTTATCCTAATCTAAAAACTCAATTCATCTAAGCCTATTTAAAAAAAAAAAAAAAAATTGAATCACCTAATAAAATCCAAACTTGTAGCTGACATCGAGCGCGAAACTGGGCGGAAAATAGAAATAAAACGGATAGCGAGACTGGCAGAGGGAGGGGGTAAAAGAGAAGGACTCGGGAAATCCATCGGCAGGAGGTAGTAATTGACATCCGACGCGAAAGCGTATAGTGCCTTGTCTTTCATTAGTGCCGACCACATAATCTCGAAGGGATCGGCACACTTGAAGGAGCATCCCTTAAACGTTAAGAGCCGTTTTACGATGTCGGCCGATACAGAACCGCACCGGTGGATATACATGTCTGTGCGCGTACTGAGACAAATGGGATGATGTTAGTGTTTTCGAGATGCGAGGCTATTTGTATTATTAGGTCTTTTTTATTCCTGCGTGAAGTTGACAATAAGAGATAGTGCTATAAATGTTAATGTAATGTTACAATTGTATCGTTTACCTTTTTAACGTATATCAGAGCTTGTGTTCATTTAATAATAATAATTGACATTTGTATTTTAATCAATTATCTTGATCATACATTGTTCTCTAATGTATTCAGAATAAAAATTCAGTTATAAAGTAACCGACAAAAAGAATGAAGTTAAACATAATTAATTTATAATACAAAAAAAATTAATAGAACATAAATTCTCGTAAAAGCTATTTCCCAACTAATTAAAATAAGCACGGTATTCTACATGTTCATTAACGAATTCAATATATATAATTATACCACAAAACGCTTCTCCTATACTAAATAAACCGAATTATATTCCATGAATAATCCACTAGCAATTCTTTTGAAACATTCATCTCCCGTCATTCTCTGCGTCCCATCAGAAGACAAACCCCATCCATTCCCCGGAGCAATCTCCTTCTCTCTCTTCCATCTGTATCCCCATGTAGTAGGTATTACGCGGGTATAAGCCAAGTAGAAAACGAGCGTGTGTCCCTTGTCATACGACACACACACACGCGCGCGCGTGCGTGTATATATAGTCTTCGAGGCGACGATTAGAACGAATTCTATATACAGGACGTATATAGCGACCCTCTTTATATACATACCTGTGAGGACAGAAGTACGGAGCGAGTATAAGCGAAGACGTTGCCAGCGTGACCCTCGGTTGGACCGGCCAGCACTAGGATATACGTGACTCCCAACAATGGTATCAGTACCAGTAGAGCCTTGGCTGCTTTCCGGTATTGTTGCGTTTCGGCGTTTGTCGCCGAGCGGAGCTTCGTTATTAGGACCTGCAAGAGAGAAAGAGAAAGAAAGCGTATGAGAATGAGTGCGGATGAGTTATGGTAGCAAAGTGGATTTCGTGTTTGTAAGGGTAGGGGGATATATATATATATGTGATTGTTTGTCTTTGTTTTGGTAGGAAGAAAAGATAATTCTTTGTGATGGTATATAGGTATGTTTTTGTAGCTATTTGTTCGCGAGATTTGATTTATTCATTTTTGAATGATGGGTATTTTGATATGGCAAGTGAAAGAGAAATGGCCATACCATGTCTTCGAATAATTTTATATCTGTGTATGAGGATGTGGATTTGTTTTTTGAGTATACATTATATAATTTTAAGTTGTATCCTGTGTAAAGTTTATAACGAAACAAAACGATTACGATTCTTAAAAATTTGGTGAATACGCGAGAAATTACCTATTTTTTGTTAATTTTAAAGTACACAATTTTTTTTACAGTTTTAGAATGAACAAACTACGTATTAAAGGTTGAATGACTTGTATGTGCAAAATTATCGGATGAAATTTTATTTTATGAATATTGTGTGTTCCTAAATTAAGTCAAAGGGTTCCAATATCTATATACAACAAAAACAATAATGGAATAAAATATTCGTAACCTTTAACAGCGCTTTTACGAACCCGTATGGAAAATTACGAAACGTACGATGCAACTTCGGTTATTATTCCCTTCTATTTATATACATACATCTGTTTGTGAAATGGCAGAAGTAATTTTGGAAACAATGATGTATTTTATTGCAAAATTCTGTTTCACCAGTATAACGTTACAATAAAACACACGTAACGTTCGTTTAACATCAACCCAATCAAAATATCAAAAATGAAAAAAATTTCCATGAATACAAATTTTACAACTCTCTTTTTGTTCCCTCATCCCACTATCAATTGGCACTTAACCCATATGAATTTATATAATACCCCAAATTCCCTTTCTTTGACACTTTCAATCTACCTCTCAGCTGCGCGCTATACTCCCATCGATCAATCGATCAATCAACTTCCTGCGGCATCAGTGCGTGCGCGTATCAGTTGTACGCATATATACTCACCCACATTATCATAAAGAGGAAGATGACGTTGACACCGAGTATGAAGATCGCCGGTGCCTCGTAGAACCAATCGAATGGATGTGGCACCATCCAGGGACAATGCTCAACCAATGCTGCCTCCTACGACAATTACCAGAATACGTATATATATATTATACAGTTGCTCTGTTATATCCAATGATTGCGCGTAAAAGGCGTACGAGTGACGCATATAAACGTGCGATTAGGGATTGTTACGTATACATATACGCTGGTTAATGACCCGTATGCGAGGATGAATTTTTTTCCAGCAAGAGAATGTTATAGAATTGTTTCGGATAAATATATATCTGTGGCTCCGAGGCATAACGATATAAGTCCATTTTTTTGAAAATCGCTAAAACTTTGAATTTTGTATTTTTAAATGGGTCTTTTTCATTTGCCACTATCAATAGTAGCTAAAATATTCCCCTAAAACAACGATATACCAAAAACGTAACGACATAAGTCCACTTTTCAGATTTTGTGTGCGGCATAACGACATAAGTTCATATCATTTTATGGTTTATTGTAGTTGTGATGTATTTTATTGATTCTAATTGAATATAAAAATTCTAGTATATGTCACTTCTTTTTCAAATCACCTGCGCTGTTTAAGATATGCAGTATGCCTGGTCGTAAACTTAATAGAAATGTTACGAAAATAGAAATACTCTTGTTGAAGTAATAAAAATTCATTAAACAATTGCTAATTTTATAATTTATTGGTTAAAATTATTGGTTAAAATTAAAGAATATACTCGAAATCGAACGAGAATAGCACTATTAGATAAGTTCAGAGTTCCCGGTATAACGACATAAGTCCATACTTTTTTCAGTTCCTACTCATTTCTAATGCAACAGAAAATGTATAACCTATTCATACCACTGTGTAAATATGTATTTTGAATGTGTCAATTGACTAGTACAATATCGCGCCCTATTTTCTTTCTTCCGATCTTACATATAAGTTTGAACGTTAAAACCCGTTTTTCTCGAAAACTTGAAAAGTGGACTTATGTCGTTATGCCTCGGAGCCACAGATATGTATTTATATATGTGAATCAGAAGTTGAACGGTCAATCTCGAAAGGTATACAAGAGATTATCGTAGAATTTACGGGATCTAGGCGTGACAACGAGCGATACGGCGACGAGGGAGGGTTAGCATGGGAGGCTACTACGTTATCGCACACATATCCTTGCTCGTATCTTATTATATATATGTGTGTGTGTATAAAATATATAAAATTCCGGAAATCCATTTCCACGTGGTATTATATATACATCCCTGCGATCGAATTTATTATATATAGTATACATATATAACGTACCGGAATCCCCATTGTACTGGTATCGTACTCTTTAACCAGCGACTTGGCTATCGCCCAAACAGCCACCACGAGTAGCGGCAAACCTGCAAGAAGAGCAAATTTTATTTTTCTTTTTCTTTTACTCTATATATCCTCTCGTACCCGCACTTTAATTAGCGAGCGAGCGAGACGACGATTCTGGAATAGAAAGAAAGGATATGGTATATCTATATATATATATATACGTACCCCAACCGATGAAAAGGCACATTCTCAGCTTGATGTTGTCGCAGGAGAAGGTTTTGACGACCAGCACGTACAGGTAGAGTCCTACGTGGGAACAAAGATCGACACGTTGCATTGTTTTAATTAATTAAAATTTAATTAGATTTCGGGATAAGAAGGTGTGCGGGTATTGTTTGTAATTTCAAGTGTGTATTCCTTTTTGATGCGCGCAGGGTTTTATTTTGACGAAGAATTTTTTAATTTGTATTTATCGGGGATGTTGGATCTTTTTTGTTTTGTTTTGTGAGTTGGAAGAGAAATGTAAAGCTTTGATGCGTACCTTCAACGAACATCCAGAAGTAATTCGTTAATTGGAAATAGTGGTAGAGCGAGTAAAATACTATGCACATGGGTATATTCGATTCTAATGAAATCTGTAATGAAGAATTAGCGTATGTAGATGTAGCTGCTTGGAAATAAAGAGGTTGTCTTGTTTCATTTATTTTTATGTATAAATAAATGGTATTTTATATACCTGCGATAAGGTAGTTATCATCCACAAGGAGTCCGCTAAAATATACGTTATCATTAAATTCATGTGGATGATGTTCCGAAGACATCTTAATTCCCTGAAATGAAGAATAGAAAATTACAATTATAAAAATTTTTTTTTGTTTTTTTTTTTTAGAAAGGTATATGGCCGTAAACCATACGTCAACGAATAATAAAAGAATTATACATCTCTTCCCATGTAACAAACCTCTATACCCGCAATTAAATCCAACGATTATCTCGTTCAAACAAAACCCCGAAAAAACAAGAAGAAGAACAAGAACAACTACAGCTTACAAATTTATTATCTTTGCGCAATATGGCAGCGGAAAATTTAGTGTACAACATATAGCCATATATATACAATATACACTCTTACCTGTAGTACAAATAAATGAAGACGGCGGCGAAAAGCGACAGTAGAGATAGACCATAGCCGAGGAAGTAGAGGCCTGTGATCATTTCGACGCCATTGTCGAGTTCCGACGATGGTATTGCCTGCTGGAGTTGCCGGCACAATGTGTAGTTCGAGTAGCGATTCCACGTGCCATTCTGCCAGCACCATTTTGACGCGTTTTCTGGAACACAGAGAGTATAGCATATTACACACCGGTGTCTTTAATTGGTCGGAAAAGTTTGGTAATTGAGGTGAACAGGTGGGCAGCGTTTAATTGCGGGTAACTATGAGTTTGGGGACTGGAATATATATATGGTGTTGATACATATATATGTGTTCTTGTCTTGGGGGTAGCTGTGGTTGTTGATGGTTATTAATTTGAGAATGATAATTTTTATATGTAAAAGAATAGATGAAAAAATATATGATTTTTATGGGAATGTTTGGGTAAAAAAATAACGTAAGTTGGTAAACACTGGTTGCGTACAAAGTTTCATTTCAATGTTTAACTAATTAAAGTGTGCTCACTTAAGCGACTGTTTGTACAGTTACGCAGCCTATATCTGTATACACTACATGTAATATATAGGTGAATCGAGTAATGCGTCGTTGAATTCGAAATTTCATTACTGTAATTGAGCTGGAAAAGAGATCAGGGCTATGTAGCGCTTTTTCACCTTTTGGCTTTGCTAGTTTAACTATATGCCGCACTTTTGTGTTGGGATACTTTTTCCAATTACATTTTATATAGAGAATAAAATTGAAAGATTATTTTAAATTTGATGATGTAAATCCTTGCTTAAGTTTTATTGTAAAGATTCTGAATACATATATATAGACGTTGGGAAAGGAGGTATCGCGAAAAAAGCAGGCAAAGTTAAATTAGATTTTTATTACACTTTCTTTCTTGGAACTCTTAACTGCCAGGAAAATAATTCTTTCTTCAATATTCAGAAAAAAGTTTATCGTGAAAAAATATTTTATGTCTTCAATTTCATCAAAATATTATAGAATGGAATATATTGCATTACAAATAAAATTTAATTTACATATTTACATAATTTACAGGATTTCAGAAACATAATAATACCGTATTTTGCAGTACATTAAAATATTTGTATTAGTATTTAATCAATTACCCTCTAACGTACATTCTTATAAGTAAATTTGATGGGTCGTTAAATACAGCGAACTGTTGAAACGTTATAAATTTCAAATTACTTTCGAACATGTAACACGTTGAATTATTTCGAAATACTTCGCAGCATAGACGTTAATCCACTCGTTTTTCTTTTAAAAAAAGTAAATGTGTAAATTATACTTTGTATTATGAAGGTTGGGCATGCCCCGGAGGATTTTTCATAATCGATTTTTTTATTTATGATATAGACATACGATAGGTACAGAGAAAAAATTTTAAGAGAAGACTGCGCAAATGGATGTAAAAAGGTTAATAAGTTATGTATGTTATACCATGAATTTTTAGAAAATAAAGTAGTTGAAATAAGTGTGCCACTATACTTAATATAAATTTTAAAATATACAGTTAATTTTGTAGCAATTAATTATTAATGCAATTACAATCATTTTATGGCTTACAAAATTGAATGCGATGCAATTGATTTTCGTCACAGTTAGCTGTTATACGTATAATAAAGCTGCGCTGGTGTAACTGAAGTATCATTTATTTTCGCTTAAATTCTCTGGTGCATGCAATAGAGGATAATATCACAATCGCGCTGTATTTGCAGTCTAAATATGCCATTGTACCAACGTCCAAATATTACTGTTGAAATTTCGATGGTGATATAACGCATATATTAGTAGATCGCATATAACTATACTTATCCATAATGAAACACTTGTAATAATGCAGCATTTGAAATTTACTGTCCTACAATGGTAAGGTTATTATTTATGTAAACGCTTCGAATATCGATCAAAATTGAATTATTTACGTATCATTGGTGTACTAATAATTGCTATATATTTTTTAGTTACGCACAATGCACTTTAATACTCATTTATCATTATATATATAATATAAAACTTTTCACAGATTATCAAAAGATACATAAAAAGAAATATTAAACAGAGACCAGAGGTAGAAAACAAATAATGCAATGCTGTATCTAGTTCTTTGATCTACCCACTTCTCTCCTGCGTACCCTCGACTACTATTTTACTTTCAAACGTTAAATATGTAAACCTTATACGTCATGGAAAATCCTACTCCCACCCTATCCGTCCTTCAACCACTTCCCTCCAATTCCCCTCATTACCTCTGCTACATCTTTGCCTCTACATAGCTGTCTTTTTTTTCTGAAAAGAGCTGATCGTCCGAGAAGAATACATAACATTGCCGCGCCCCTGCACATAAATCTCCGCCTCGCACACACTTCCCAACTGAAAAATCATTTCCGGGTTTACGAGAAAGAGAAAGAGAAGGAGGACGAGAATCTTGCGCGCGTACGACACGTCCAACGCGTTGAGGATTTAACGGCCGGCTGGGTTCTTCCTCTGACGAGACGTATAACGATCCTCTTCTTATGCTTATATATATACGTATATATAGGGGGTCGCTGACCGATGTGATAGGGGGTAATTATCGGTGGGAGGGGCAGAGGTTAGGAGGTTAAATAGCACTGGGGTATTTTTTTTGGTATAGGTATTAAAATATGGGTGAAGATCAGAGGGGGTGTGAATACTTTGTGCGTGCGGTGATGGATAGGGTGATTGGGGGTTCGAGAGGATTTTGATGCAAGCGAAAATAATGTGTCAAAATTTTAAAGAGATTCATGTGTAAGTTTTAATAATATGCTTGTTGGAAATTATATCACATGTTGGTGAACTCCTATCGAAGTATGTGCGAAACTTTTCCAGGTATGTTAGAAATATTTGTCCTCTTTAAGCACGCGGAGGTGGGTATTCATAAAGACTTCAACTTAATATTTAATTTCACAGAGGAATTCACGTATCGTAACGACGCATGCCTTGATTTAAACAATGCCGAAGTTTAAATTATTAAATTCTTTAAAAGTTTAATAAATTTAATAACGTTTCTGTTTGTGAATTTTTCTCAGAAATTTTTTAATAGTCCAACTAATAACAACGTGGGGTTCCACGAAAAATATAATTTTATCAAACTTCACCCGCAGTTAAAAAATAATTCATAAAAATTAAGTTACCACGTGCACTCAAAGATATATGTATCTATGGGAACGTAATATATATAATTTTATGTTCTGGGAACGTAATATATATATGTTCCCAGAACATAAAATTCATACCACTATTAATAAACATATATCAGGATATTCCAATAACAAATTCATTCTCGGCGAGCCGCGCGCGGATACTATATCAATATCCAGCATCACCCGCACCACATATCCTCGCGTATATACCCGCATCTCTCACAGAAAAATCGATATCACACTTCAACTTCGTATAGGATCCATCGAGATATATATATATATATATGTCTGGACCCTGCTCCGCAATAACACTTTAAACCGCAGTCGAGCTGACTTGGCTCACACCGAGCGTCCAGCTAGCCGCATAATCGTTATCCCCTTATAGGTAGGTACGTAAATATCCTTCGAATCGTGGAAACTTTTCCTTCGATTGCATTTTACCAAGAGCGCATTTTGAAATATATTTCCGCGCGTAAATATATAAGGAAAGAAAGCGCGCGCACACACACGCATGGTGTGTCGTAAAATTCGTGAAGTGGATCACGTATAGTTGGTATCGAGTTGAACGCTGCGTATATGTGATAAATCCATATATAATCGTAGTAGCTGCGTTCGAAGTTTAGTATTAGAGTATATATAGTTCAAGAATATATAGTGAGTCTGCTGTATATGATATAAGGACTTATTGTAAGTTGCGCAAATGGGATATTCTTGAAATGTATAAGCTCTATACGCACGTATATATTGTATATTTTTTTGGTAGGAAAATATGTAGTAGGCAATTTTTCGCTGAGAGGTTATTTGGTCAAGTATTTCCGGAAGTCGCGCGAGACTTTATTATACGTGACATTCGTATATAGCTTGAGTTATATATCGTGTGGTATGTACTATATCGATATACTTATACAGGGACACGTCGTTTGTTATATAATTCACGCCGCAATTAAAATACGCATATATGAAATATTTCTGCGACATCAGCATATTTTCGTAATATTACATGCCAAGAGTCGAGAGATAAATTGCGCTTACGGTCGGTACTATGCGAATACCTAGCGCGATATTCAATTGAGTTTATGTTTTTTTTTTTCGTTGCGAAGTGTATAAGCGGGAGAGAGGAAAGTGGAAAGGGAATGGGAGAGTGCGGACGCACGACATGAAGCTGAAAAGCTTCATTACTTATAAATACGGCAATAAAAGGAAAATTGATGGGTGGGCAGGCAATCATCTTTCATAAAGGATCAATTATAGTACCTGATAACGTGCGTGCGCCATTACGTATAGTGGCTGTGTATTATTATGAACGCGAGATTTTCGTGAAATTGTTTTGAATTTTTTTTATATGCTGGAGTTGCTATAAAGGAAAACGAATTTCTTATGTGTATTTGTTTTGTTTTAAACGTTTTAGAATTACTTTTGTAAAGATGCATTTTACGCAATTATATATTTTGATACCGCAATATTGATTTGTGTTAGTTATTTTAACGTAAAATCGCTCTTTTTAAAAATAGGTCGATAGATAGTGTATCTATATATGTAGAATATGATTTTATCGAATACTAGTGCATAAATAGATATTGTATTCCGAGGTAATAATTTTACAATTTATTATGTCCTTTACTGAAATACTCTATTTATATTTCAAATATAATTTATTACCGCATAAAAACGTTAACCGGTATTCCATACATTTGAATATACACTGAGAAAAGAAAATCTTTACTATTAACAAACGGACGTTTGGATACGAACAACTCAATGTTTATTTACAAAAGTAAAACAAATTCGTTAATAATTAAGTCACGAATTGTTTGAGTAAACGTCCAAACTTAAGTATCGACGCGAATTTTCGAACTATAAATAGAACATTTTATTGTATCATATCAAAACAATTAAAGTACTCTATCATTGTTTATCATTTACTATCGAAATTTTGATTTTGGCAAATGAATTATTCATTTATAGTTACAAATGTTCATTTATATATAAATTTGTCTAACTATAGTGAGTATATAGTGAGACAAATTCGTTAACAGTTAAGTTTGTATGTTTACCCAAACGATTCGTGACTTAGCTGTTAACGAATTGCTCTAACTATATATGAATATTCATTTGTCCCATATCCAAGCCTCCGTTCGTTAACAGTAACGATTTTCTTTTCCCTCCGTACAGTATCTTTAAGTCTACTATACATCTATGCATTTCTTTTTTCTCCCCGCTCTTATTATATCAACAATTTGTCTTCTTTTCCACTGCTCTGAATTTACATAATGCAGTTTGCGCACAACTCTATATAAACTCAATTGGCGGTATTTCGATAGCCAGTAGTTGGCGTCGAGCGAGAATATAATGAATATAAATATTCGCAAGGATGTGGGGCGATATACGTATATATTCGTGTCTGGATTTGATTTGTATTACGCTCATGTGCCGTTCGGATAATTCATTATTCTACGGGTATACGTTCGGTTTAATGAAAATGAGATTAATAAGGTGAATCCTGCAAGTGAAAAGTCTACGTCAAGCGTTTTCCACTGATTATTTATGATTTCAGGCTATTTTAAATGCGCAGCTCGCACGACAATCTAATTATCTCTCGGTCTCGGGTATATATACGTTGTTATTATTATTGTATATATAGAGTTCGTTTGTAAAAATAAAATCGAGTCGTTAATTATTTCGTACCGTTATGCAGCGTCAGCTATGGCGCAATTTCTTTAATCAGTCTAGACGTTCGTCATCTTTTTTTTTATCCTTATAATTTGTATAAATATATTATTCGTATTAGTGAGTTAGCTACATATATACACGCTGCTCACTTTTAATAATACTTTTTATTCTTTCTGTCCCCCTGTTTATTAACTCTACACGTTATATTATGTCTCTTACTTTACGAGTCTCACACCCTACCATATTAATACGAAATGAAGTTATAAGAAGGTAGGTTCATGGATAATCTCTGAAAAGTATACTGCCACTAAGTATATCCCATACAGATATACCAAAAAAATTCCGGAAAAATATGAAAATTTATCCTTTTAAACCAATCCTCTTTTATTTTCAGAACTATTTGTTTAAATAAAATTTTTGAAGTTTTCCAAAACAAAAAAAATAACTACGTGAAATTTACGATCACGGATATAGTCATTAATTCTACAATTACGAACACGTCACAGCCAGCGCCACGAAACGCGAGACATCGGTGCGCGGAAAAAAAGTTCCTCGCAAGACCTCGCGACAAAAGCGACCGTAAATCCTTCTCCACCACCGTCGACCCTAAAATCCGACTAACTAAACAACCTCACCTTCTCCCTCTTCATCCGCCCGTAAATTACCCGTTAAAATTCCGATGCTTTATCACGACTATACTCCCCCGAAAATTCTCTCTCTCCTCCCTCTTCCTTCCTCCCCACACAGACACACACCCGTTAATTCGTATACCAGTGTAAACCCGCGAGAAAAAGCTTCTAAATTCTCCTCCCCATGCTATATATAACCACCTATTGTTTGCCATCGTGCGCGCTATATACCACGCTAATAAATATCGACGCAGGAGTGGCCGCGCGGCGCTCTGCCTTTTTTTCCTCCACAGCTGCTCGACGCGCGCGCTCCACATTTCAAACATTTACCGCGCAAGTCTCCTCTCATTATAACGGCAGTTGTTGACATTACGCGCGCCTCGAGAGAGAGAGAGAGAAAGCATTACGTATACACGCGATCGTCAATTAAATTTGTCTCGCTGTTAATTCGTGCAAGGATGTATGTGTATGTGTGCGTGTGTACGGTCGATCGTGAAGGATTGAAATTTTTATATGTACGAGGGTTATTCTGGGAGTGAGGCTGTATGCAAGTATAGTGCAAGGTGAGAATGGGTCAGCTGGTATTTTTGCATGACTCGCCGGCTGCTCGTTGGTTAATTGAACGCTGTGAGAATTGGTATAAGAGATGTGGCGCAGACATTTCAGTTATTATTTATAGAGGGATGAGAAGGGATTTACGACTTTATGCGTAGGTCATGATTGATAGTAAAAGCGATTGAATTGCATATCATATAGTGAAAGGTATCGTTTATTACGTAATATGAATGAATTTGTACGTTGGCGTTTGATCGATGCATATCAGCTCTTTTATCAGACGTTTTTGAGGTTTCGAAATTTCAAAATGAACGTGTATCTGAAAAGGTTTCAGTGATTATATGTAGGACATATGAATAAGGGAATGCTTAAAACGTAAAATGAGTTTTTTATTGAAAAAAGGGAGATTGATCACTAAATTGAAAATTTTGTAAGGTATTTTGTAATTGAGAGATCCGTGATAATAAAATTTTTGTGATATCGAAGAATATTTATGGTACGCTTTGTGTTACTTTGCTTTGAAGTAGTCATCGTTATTTCAATAAATGCATGGCAATATCGGAAATGCCAGTTTCAAATTGAAAATAAAAATTCAACCGACGAGGAAATAAAGGAAGCGCATGAAAAATTTTCTTTTGCCAGATGTATTCATTCGCTTTTTTATATCTCACAGGATCTTGATTTAAATTTTAAATTCGGCAAATTATGTGTAACATAAAATTTATTGATGATTCATGATATTCAATTTTTTTATTTATTAAACAACCTAATTCTTTGAATTACACGAAAATAAATACACTGAAAAATGTTATCCATACGTAATGAAATTCATTGACCTCAATGTCTCTGGTAAAAAAAAATACTCAATGCATATATTTTGTTTATAATAATGATGTCTTCATTTTTCCTAACTCCAACGTAAAAACATTAGATCAACCTTCAATCCGCATATATCTATACGTATATACGAACTGTCTATAGCTTCATCAGTAGAACAGGTCAAATGTGTTCAGACAGCCGCAGTGACGATGTGCGATTTTGTCGCGACTGCGCGCAAAAAACCAGCGTAGAAATTCTTTTGACGATATACATATATACTCACCAAGTCAAAATGCATCATGAATAATTCGCCGCAATATTCGAACCCAATTCTCGTGGTTTTCACCCTCGAATTTCCCCACGAAATTCTAGCTCTCTTTGGTTATTTATAATTATCTCTTGTTCGGACATTTTTCAGGTATCAATTATTTTATCGTATTCAATTTTTGAGTCTACTATAATCTCTTTTTGCTGTGGTATTACGCGATTTGCATTTATATTTCATATTTTTAATATTTCTATGAAATACACGCAAAGTTTAAACTTTTCTTTTATCTCTATACACGTCGAAAAATTTTTACTACAAAATTTTTTTCGGCATCGTTACATATTTACAAGAACACACTGAGAGAAGAATTTGTTTATCATTAATAAAAAGATATATTAAAAATACACAGAAAAATTTATTTATATTTACTCTTTGTGAACTCTTATTAACTAAGCA
>JAWWEQ010048761.1:0-15131 GCA_035583055.1 Torymus tubicola | reverse complement strand
AATTAGATAAAATCTTAAGCGCCGAGTTAAATTCAGCGTCGACCAATCACGAGCTTATAGTCTATCGGACTCGACCAGTCCCAAACGTTTTATTTCGGCTTCAACTTTCCTTCATCACTTTTTTAAAGAGAGATTATTTTATTTTATTTACGGTTACAATGTGTTCTACGGATGCGTTGTGACTTCTTGTATAGTTGACGTTGATTGAGTTTTTTCTTATTTCCTGGTTAAAACTTATTGCACTTTACTATATTTCCTTGATCTGCCCTCGTTCTTCGACAGAGGCCGCCGGAGTTCTCGATTTAATTTTCCTGAGCGACTGACGTGGGTGGCGCACTTTGCTTCATTTATACAATAATTAATTGGGTTAAAGGTGATCGAGATCATCTTATTTTGAAATTTTAAATGGTCGCATTGAAATCGCGTTAAATAAAAGTGCTTACAAAGTATAATCGTTATGTATGTATAAATGAATTTAAAGAAGAAGTGTGTCATATTGCGCGATAATACACTTCCTCGCGGTGTCACGTGGACGAAACGCTGTATCGTAGGAAATCGCAATCGCATCATTTTCTTTTCAAAAAATTACTGATGGGACAATTTAAGGAATACGTCACGGATGTAACTACAGAATGAAAGCTTATGCGTCAAAAGGGAAACCTTTTCATCATTTACAATAGAAGGTTTGTACGTCACACCTTTTGAACTTTTATATCAAAGAGTAACACCTTTCATGTGATAGAGAAACTTCTTATTTGTTACAGAGTGACACCTTTTTATCTTTTATGTCATAGAGTGACACTTTTTGAACTTTGATGACATAGAGTAACACCTTTCGTTAATAGAGAAACTCCTTTTTTGTCACAGAGTGACACCTATTGATCTTTTATGTCATAGCTGGACACCTTTTGAACTCTTATGTCATAGAGTGACACTTTTTGAACTTTGATGTCATATAGTAACACCGTTTATGTGATAGAGTAACACCTTTAGGAATTTTATGTCATAGAGTAACAACTTTAGAATTTTTGTGTCATTGAGTAACTCCTTTCATGTGATAGAGTGCCACCTTTTGTTTTAAAAAGTGATACCTTTGAAGCATATAGCTGCAAAAGTGACTATCTCCACTTTTTTCCGAGACCACTTTTATTGCATTTTCGTGTATAGAACATCAATATTTATCATAAAAAAAGTCATACTGGTCCAGAATATAGGTATAGTCGCTTTTTATGGTATAAAAACAATTGAGTGTGCTGCAAAATACACTAAATTCAAATTTTATTCAGAGTCAAAAGTAGCTATCTCCTTTCATTAAAAAGTAAGTGGAGATGGCTACTTTTGAAACTAACTGAAAGTTGAATGTGGCACATTCAGCGGCTTGATTTTTGACTAGCAAAATATTTTCTGTATAAAGTATAATCTGTAAAAATTTTATTGGTTTCGAATAATTAAAGAAAATAAATAATTTTCCTAGAAGAAATTGATAGGGATCAACGTAATATACTTTCAGTACACTTTGTACTAAATTAAAATTTGGCATAATATTTTTTTGTTAAGTTTCTTTTTATTACAAAATGTTTGTAAAAATTAATTTTATTATTTGTCAAAGAAGTGATTTTCAATTTATTTATTTAAGTAGATGATGTAGTCAAATTTTCACCCTCATTAGTTTCAGTTAAAGATGTGTGATCGGATTCAATGGAAAGGGCCATTTCAAACAGGTGTAACGAATAAAACACCTAAGGTTTCTGTGTGCGACGTTTCGTCGGTCTGGTTAGTGACCTCTTCAGGCTATATTATTTAAAAGTACAGAAACGTCGCACAGAGAAAATTTAGGTGTTTTATTTGTTTCACCTGTTTGAAATGGCCCTTTCCATTGAATCCGATCACACATCTTTAACCTATTTATTTAAGTATTTATTTGCCTGTTAAATGTTTTTTTTTCCTTAAAAATAAAATATTTTTTTATTTTTATTAATGAAAAATTATTTTGTCTTGTGTTAATGTGCAGCAAAATACACTAACTCCACAAGGAGGTGAAATAAAAGAAGCCAAATCCGAAGTTAGTTGCAAAATTAACTAAATCTAAAAAACAAAATTCCCTAAATCATACAATAAATGAGTATGATTTCACACACTTTGTGAATCATGTACACTATCTGAACTACACTTAATGATGAATAAAAAAAGTTTAAAAAACTAAGTAGTATAAGAACAGCAGAAAATGTTCTTTCCTGAAAAATTTTTTTTTGGAGATAACCACTTTTGCAGCTATACGCTTCTTTTGATCTTTTATCTCATAGATTGACACCTTTTGAACTTTTATGTCGTAGAGTAACAGCTTTTGTGTTAAAGAGAAACCCCTTTTGATCTTTTGTAACATATAGTAACACATTCGGGCTAATGAGTAGAACCTTTCGATGTTTTATGTCATAGAGCCACACCTTTAATGTGATAGAGTGACACCTTTTAAATTTTTAGGTCATAGAGTAAAACTTTTTATGTGATAGAGTGACACGTTTTGTGTAATGAGTGACACCTCTTGATCTTTGATGTTATAGGGTCACACTTTTTGAACTTTTATGTGATTGAGTAACACCTCTTTTGTGATAGAGGGACACTTTTTGAACTTTTATGTCATAGAGTAACACCTTTTGAACGTTTATGTCATGGTGTAACACCTTTTATTTGATAGACTATGTGATAATGACATTGTTTTGAGAGGGGCTGTGTGGCGGGGGTCCAGAGGGGAGGGGGCGAGGGATTGTGGCGCTGATGGGGGGTTGAAGGGGCACTATGGGTGAGTGAGGGGGCTGATGGGGCGCCTTGGTTGGTAAGGGGGGCTGATGGGTCGTTATGATGGTGAGGGGTGTGAGGGTGCGTAATTTGTGGGGTGGGGTGGGGGGGGGGTTTAGAGACTCTAAAAAAACACATAAAGACCGATATTTTTCGGTTATTTTGAGGGTGATCTAGGGGGTGGGCTGTTGAAGGGTGTGCTATGGGGGGAGAGGTGGGGTGTTATATTCATATTTTGTATTAGGAGTGCAGGAATTTAATGGAGGTTTTGACTTATTTAATCGTATGTATTTTGGCGCAGATGCATATATTTAAATAAATAAGTTGTTACTTCCTTTCACTTTCAAGCTTCAGCATTATTATACATACACTTCTATATCTATATATATATATTGCGTTACACTCTCAGCATTAGATGCCCATTTAGTATAGAGACTTTGTGTACGAGTGTATTAACCTTCGAGCATATACTAACTGGAGATAGCATGTCGCGGCAAAAAGCGTGACCGAATCAGAGAGAGAGAGACAGAAAGCATATACCCCGATACTTTCTGTCTCTCTCTCTGACTCGGTTACGCTTTTTGCGGCGACATGCTACCCCCAGTTAGTATATGCTCGAAGGTATTAAAGAAAAGGTTATTAATGTATGTCAACATTAATTCAGATGATAATGTTGCAATGGTATACTTCTATATTGTAACATGTATAAGTATATATGTAATATGTATGAACGCGCTAATATATCGAGAGCACGCGAGTAAGAGACCGAACGCACATATGTTAGTCTCCCCTCCCGAGTGCGTGCGTAAGTAAGCGTGTAAGCCCAGCAACAGGGAGCGCCAAAATTCTCTCTGTCTCTCTAGGATCGTCACTCCTCCGTTCATCAACACAAATGTTACAGAGACTAGGGCTAAGAGAGACTTTCTGGGGCGAAGACAGATAGAAGAATCAAGTTTTTATTTTCCTAAATTGACATATTTCAAAGTATAGCTCACAAATGAAATGCATCCAACAATATAAGTTACAAGTTTTATATTTATAAATTAACTTACCGGGTAAATATATCCAAAGATATACACGATTAATACACCACAAGCAATAGCCAAACTAGTCCATGTTAACGTTGTACTACGTAATTTAGGTGACGTTATTTCAGCACAATATACCGTAGCTGGAACGGACGCTAGTCCCATTGCAATACCTGATATAATTCTTCCTACTAATATGTGTTCATATGTATTTGAAAAGTATATAATTAGCCAACTGACGATAGAAACACTTGAAGTAGCTAATAAACTTTGTCTTCTACCACGTTGCATAACAAAGCTTGCCAAAATACACCCTATTGGTGTTCCTACTGCCAAGGCACTAGCTATAATAAAAATTGAAGTCATTAGTTTTGATTGGATCAAATAACGTCTTTTCTCATTATTTAATAAAAGATAAATTCACGGTTGATATTCGTTATTCTATTTTATAAGAAAATCGTTAATAATAAAGAATGAAATACAAAAAAAAAATTATCTTTATAAACTATAGTTATTCATTTTTGCACCGTAGAAACGAAATTTGATTATATTCTATTTACATACATGGAACATTATGAAATGGTAGTTAATTGCGGATCGATTAAAGAATTTATCAGTTATCCGAGTAAACCTATTCAATCTTCCTACCTAAAGCCGGCTATAAATTTTAATATTTTTTTAAATTTATTCTTTCATAATTATTTTGCTAGTTTTCATAAACATAGATATCGAACGCCTCGATCGGATAATTAGAATCGAAGTAAAGCTGAAAAAAAAACAGAAAATTTTGGGTTTTCTTTGTAATGTTTGTAATTACCTATCTTCTCAGATGTCAGGCAATTCAAATTACGTACTCATGTTGATCCCAAAATTGAGGAGAATATCATGCATATTTTTTCCTATTTGTATCAGAGGTTTCGTGGGAAAGGATAAAAGGGAAACATAATGTACGAAACCACTATATTATTTTAAAACTAAAATACTTTGCTTTTTGTTTATACTACAATTATTCGCGTGCTACGCACGCCTCTGCTATTCGTGTATTTGCTTTATAATTGTTTTAATTTGATTATCTATCGCAATTTTTCTTATAATAATAAATTTTATTAATCCGGAAATTGGAAAGAGCCATTAATAAAGTAATTTGAAATGGGATGTACAAAAATTGAAAAGAGTTAACATAGAGGGGAGCGTGGAAATTAGAAAAGAAGACAGTGGAGAGGGCTCTAGCATGGGTACAGTTTGTACTATTTGAAATAAATTTTATTTATTTAATGTAATACATTAGCTTTAAAGTTAAATACATACAAAAATAAATAATATAATCATATATAAACTTATTTTTTTGGCGAACCGCGCACACGGTCGGGTGGTGCGCCCGCTCCCTCTCTTTCACAACAGTTAGGGAAATTGTAACGATGCTGGACAGCGCAAGGACAATAGTTTCTTTAAAAAATAAAAAAGCTACAAAATCTAAGTCTAGCAATAATAAAATCAAAACGAAAATGGACAAAGTAAAGCCGAAGCATGACTGGACAGGGTTCAGACCAGAAAACCTGTAGGGAATAAGAGGGGGTAAAAGCTGGTTTTGTCAATGTGAATTCTCTTCGAGCGCATATTGACCGGACTCGCCATTTTCTTAATGATGACCCCTCGTATGATCTATTTGGCATTGCTGAGATCTGGCTGGACTCGGCTATATTAGATGACGTCATTCGGATTCCTGGCTATAAGGTTATCAGGCAGGATCACAACGTGAACGGAGGAGGTGTGGCTCTCTTTATACGTGATTACCTACACTGTGAGATCCTGGCGACTTCTAGTACTGAAAGAAAAGGTAAACCTAAGAGGCCAGAATTTATTTTTTGTTCGATCTCTGATAACATTAACCCTTCCGTTTTGGTAGCTGTTGTCTACAGGCCTCCAAAGGTTGCTTTTTTGAAAAATGCAGATCTCATAAATTCACTGCGCACATTGTCTGGTAATTATAGCCACAAAATTATTATGGGGGATCTGAATACCGATCTACTTCGTGATGGTAGTAATGCCAAGCTTGTTCGCAACCTTGCAGCGGAACTGTCATTGCAGCTGGTCCAACACGGCCCCACTTATTTCAAACGCAAATCTCGCACCTCGATTGATGTTATTTTCGTCGACGATAATGACACTATAATCGATGATCAAAACATCCCAGCTAATTTTCACAGCAAACATAACATCATTGATGTCACGATTAAAATTAATACAACCCTGCAAAAAATCTTGTCATTTTCTTATAGAGACTATAAAAGCATTTTGCCAGAAGAGCTTACCACGCAATTGTCTTGCTGTGATTGGACACCCCTCGATGTTGACGTCATCGATACTCAGCAAGCTCTGGACTGTCTGTGTGCTAATCTTACAGCAGCCTTAGATTCTCTGGCACCAGTAAAAACATTTACTGCTAAAAAGGGTAAGCTGCCGTGGATTAATGCAGAGCTAGCCCAGCTGCTCCATAGACACTCTATATAGACGTTACAAACGTACAGAAAGCCAAGACCTATTCGAACAGTTTACTGCACTACGTAAGAACCTGGACGAACAAATTGACACTGCTAAAACATCTTACTTGCAAAACAAATTATCAAATGCTCTATCAGATGGGAATGTTTGGAAGTAGTTGCGTAACCTGGGACTTCTCCCCAAAGATACTGTGGATTTGAATGGGTTTCTCCCGGATGCACTTAACAGTCTCTTTGATGGGGTGTCAATCTCCGGTCACAATGATAGTGAGAGATGTCAAAGAATCACTGACAATAGCAGTCACGATGGTTTTGCTTTTAAACCTATTAATATTAACGACGTGATCCTTGCCATATCTCACTTTTCATCATAGGCGTGTGGGGAGGATGGCATTCCTCAAAGTGTTATTGTCAAAGCTTTGCCTTCCATTGGCAACTGTCTGGCTAAACCTTTCAATTCTTCTTCGTCAAGCAATGTTTTCCCTTCCATTTGGAAGAGAGCCAATATTATTCCGTTAAAGAAATTGAAGACTCTTTTTTCTCCATCTGGTTTTCGACCAATTGCCCTTCTTTGCTTTCTTTCAAAGGTGCTTGAGAAAATTGCGCATAGCCAGCTGATAGAGTATCTTGAAACGAATA
Source organism: Torymus tubicola (assembly GCA_035583055.1). Lineage (NCBI taxonomy): Eukaryota > Metazoa > Arthropoda > Insecta > Hymenoptera > Torymidae > Torymus > Torymus tubicola. The sequence goes on along the minus strand of JAWWEQ010048761.1, from coordinate 8,167 downwards.
GTATTCTTGAGCCGTACCAGACTGGTTTCAGACGTTTTAACTCTACGCAGATTGCCTTACTTAAACTTACTGACGATGTACGTTCAGGTTTAGACAAAAAACTAATGACGTTTCTCTTGCTATTCGACTTTAGTAAGGCGTTCGATACAATCTTACCCTCTCGACTCCTCAAGAGGCTAAGAGTGACGGGACTTTCTAGGGCTGTCCTCTCGTAGATAAACTCCTACTTTCAGGGTAGAGCACAGAGAGTGTCCACTAAATTTTCTGGAAATTCAGTGTGGCTTAGCACTAATCTAGGAGTCCCACAGGGGTCTGTACTAGGGCCCTTATTGTTCTACCTTTACATTAACGACCTGCAAGAGTCTCTCTATCCCCTGGGTGTGTGGCACCTACTCTATGCAGATGATCTGCAAGTTTACTGCCAGTTCCCAAAAGATAAGCTAGGTGAGGGATTGGCTCTCATTCAGCGTGCTGCAAAAACAGTTTCGGATTGGGCAATGGGTACCTCGCTCAGACTCAATGCCGAGAAGACGAAAACGATTGTTTTTGGTAACAAAAAATATATTAATAAGGTTATTCCGGATACCTCGCTCCGCACTGACCTGGGCGGTGGCGCCCTGATACCCCTCTCCGACTCTGTCGAGAGTCTTGGTGTTATACTGGACCCTACTTTCTCTTGGAAGAAACACGTTGATAAAATTGCTAAAAAATTTAATCGAGTCCTTTACCATCTCCGTTTCTTTAGAAAGTATACCACCCAGACTCTTCGCAAACAGCTGGTTGAGGTATTGCTTTTCCCTCACCTAGATTATTGTTCAGTAGTGTTATTGAATGCAACTCAGGAGCTGAGATGTCGATTACAGGTCCTGCAGAACTCTGATACTAGGACATTATTTCATGGCTGTACTGATGTATAAAATCGTGCGTATGCGTACTCCAGACTGTCTAGTGGGTCTCTTCACTAGATATGTTCCCAGGGGTTGTGTGCGGGGAGAGACAAAAGAACTTGAACCCCCTTTTATACATAAAGATTGTGGAATTAAGTCTTTTTAAGTGCAGGGCGCACGTTTTTGGAACTCTATTCCTGCTGAGATCCGAAATTTTTCCGCTCTCGGCAGGTTTAAGTTATCAATTAAGAGGTACCTCTCTGACCGTGACTCAGCGCATTTTCTGTTAATTTATTTTGTATTGTCCCATATACTCTATTTATTTATTTTTTTTTTATGAATTGACTACGTATTGTTTATTATTATTTTTATTATTTCTATTTTTATTCTCTATTTTATTTTTTTGACTGATAGGTTGTTAAAATTTTATTTTTTATTCGTTTTTTATCTGTGATATATAGTATTTATTAGTTTTAAGTTGCGACTGTGATATCACCAAATTGTACTTAAATTGTATTCAAATTTTCACTTTTGTACTTGATTACGTATAAATATCTTAAATTACCATCTATCTATCTATCTCTCTCTCTTTTTCTCTTTCTCTCTCTTTTGTTGATATGTAAGTACGAGCGGTTGACAATCTTTTCGCTTCTGCTATTTTCTCATCTATTAACCAAAATTTCACTCGGTAAAGTGTTTACTTTTCTAGGAAGCTGGCTCCTGTGGCTCTCAAGCTTACGCCTAAGGATTGCACCCCTCTGAAGCATTTCTATGAGTATGGAGCGAGTTTCCCGTGGAAGAAGCTTTGTTAACCTCAAGTTTGAAACTGGTTTTTTTGCACATTTCTGCACGCTATAACCTCACTTCTCACCGTGTCAGCACTACAAACATCTGGCATCACTCACAGATTTTGGGTAGTGGCGCATCTGCATCTATTTATTGCATAACAATCACTGGCTAATTTAAGTTCAACTGCTAAACAATAACACCAGTACAGCTGTTCTGGGAGTAAGCCATATTACTGTCTCTGTTATGGTCACCTTTACATCAACTGTACCTGCGCACAATCTCGCTACTGACAATCAGCTGTGGATGAGAAGTATATTTATGCATTCATATGTTTCTGCTGTAGTACAGGCCCAGTTTTGTTTATATGCTACGTCCTTCGGCTGTGTAAAGGAAGAACGCTGTAGCAATTATAATCATAGTATTTATTCTTGATTCGTATCTTCAATTGATAGTTTTATATTTTTAATGCAATAATGATCATTATTGTTTATTAATGCGATAATAGTCATATTTATTTTATTTTATTGATGCTACAATAATTATTGGTATTTTATTAATGCGATATTAGTTTATGACAGTGAGGAGTCTATGATTTTATTGTGCGTGACTATTTATATGACTTTTTATATTATTTATGCATCTTTAAATTTTTAAATTCTAAATGTAATATATTTTCGTTTGTGCTTAGAGTGCTACTTATTTATTTAAGTAATTCTATCTCATTCACATCTCATCTCATCTCATTTTCACTTTGTCATAACTCATTGTCGCTGTCTAAATTCATCCGTCTTGCAGCCACTTCAAGATGGACAAGACATGTGGTGGCTGTAACAAGTTAATAAAAACTAAATACATAACGTGTGATCACTGTTTGAAGAACTACCAGGCTGCCTGCACTACTCTTAAATCGGTCCGGAATTGGCAAAATAATGTCATCAATACCTGTCGCAGTAGTAGAAGAGAGATTCTATTAGCGAAAATAAACATCACGTCCATCCTATTGTCACTAATACATTCACAGAATCTTCTTCTGATTCATGCACAAGTATTCCGTCTTCAGCCAGTGATCCTCTGCAACAGATATTAGAAAAGCTGACCAAATTTGATTCTCTCGACAATTCACTAACGGAAATACAGGAATCCTGTGACACGCGTTTTACCAACATGCAATCGTCTTTCGTCACGCGGTTAACTGAAATGCAAACTACTCTCAACACACGGCTTGAGGAAGTCTCCACCCGGATGACTAACTGAGAAGAAAGACTATCTCCTTTAAATTACTTGCTACTTCTCTCGACTCGTCTTTCAGCTGCTGAAGAGGCCATCGCGCAAATGCAGTCTGAACAAGCTAGTCTCCGTCGTCAGTACGATGAACTCCGTACAAGTAATTCTAACGCTGCCCTTGGTAGTTCTGCAGTCAGATGGATGGAAAGGCTTGAGAAGGAGATTCAGAATCTCAGTGCTGCTCAACGAAATATCTTCAACGAGCTCGTCATCACTAGGCTCCCGATCACCGATGCCATCTCCCCGAAAGGTGATGCTGTAAAACTACTTAACGATGGGATCCTTGAGCGGGATATTTTATACGTATGGAAGATGCGTCAAAAGTCTTCTATGGAGCCATTGAACCACACCACAGCTATTAGTGATGCTGAAGATTATCGAATGTTGGTTTGTTGATGTTAGATTACCCCGCTCATTGTCGCGTCATCGTCGCATACACTGGCAGTGGCACTTCTAAATGCCAAAATTAAATTGGGGAAGATGCACACGTCTCAGTTCAGCGCTGGTTTGCTAGTGTAGGCAAATGCCTCAACTCCACTACCTCACGCTCTCATTAATATCAATGAGCTGCTACCCGCTGATCAGCACCGCCTTCGCATTTTTGCTCGTACAGAGGCTAGGGGGAAAAATTGCATCATCTTTGTACGACACGGTCAAATTTACATGAAAAAGAAGAAAGAAGACGAAGCGACACTTATTTCTACTGCTGAAGAACTGACATCTTTCTTAGAATAGGCTCATCACTCTCTCATCGCTCACATAATACCATCAAACTCATACCATCGTGTCCACCTAACTCTCACACATCCCACATATCTGTTTCTGACAACCATGGCCTGAGAGTCTGCTACTTCAATGCAAACTCTCTCAAGAAACGCATGGAAATGCTCAGATTTTTCTATCAACGCGTTCCCTCTTTCACATCATCGCAGTCACGGAGACTAAGCTTGATCCTCACCTAGATGCTAGTACAATAGTCCATCTAGACAACTATGTTCTCCTTCGTCGCGATCGCAATAAAAATGGTGGTGGAATTGCTCTGTTTATCCACAATTCTATCTCTGCTACTATCCTTTGCTTATCTGATGGCATCTGGAATGGTATGCCTGGCAAACCAGAGTATCTACTTTGTGAGATAAATATTGTAGGTCAACCTCCATGCTTTTTTGGAGTAATTTATCGCCCCCCGCATCCACCCTTCATTCAAGGATCTGACACAATTGATAAAATCACCACTTTCTTGCTCGACTATGGTACAAAAATTCTAATCGGTGATTTCAATAGAGATCAGCTCTGTTCGTCTGCTGATGCAATGTTCGTCTGCCGATTCATTGATGAGAATGGGCTGCACAGCATCCCTTATGGCCCTAATTACCATCGGGAGGTCTCTGATACCTGGCTGGACCTCTGCCTTGTGGACATACAGGACAAAGTCGTGGACTTCTAGAAATCCGAGTCATCTTTTGCAGATGGTCACTCACGGTGACCTTAGATCTACACACACCCAAGCCCTCTCAACCTTCCTTCACTTATCGTGATTACAAGGCCATAAGTGCAGATACTTTCACAGACTGTCTTGAGGGACTGGATTGGTCCGCGGTCGAGTCAGCTCCACTTGAATAATTTGTCTTTCTCCTCCCACGAATTTTGTTGCGAGGGCGAATTTTGCGGGCTTGCTGGTAGAGAGAGATTACCAAACAAGCTAGAGGGCAAGTGTTCCTCGAAAGACTGATTTCTCCAGTTAGAGCTACGCCGGCTTCTCTAGAGAGAATCTACCCGCGATTTGCCTTGCGGGTCGAAGTTTTTGGAAAAAGTCTCAAATTGTAATTAATTAATAATAAATTACTTAATTACGCCCTTAATTCGCGCTTGCAAAATTTTACGCGTTATTAAAATAAAATTATTAATAATAATTCTAGCAAAAAATCCTTTAATATTTTGTCACAGCCAGCCGTATCAACGGCGAAGGTAGTCCGTAGTCGCGACGCTTCAGTTACGCCAATGCGAGATGGCGCGTCGATGCAGAATTTGAGCTGCATCGACGTGATGAATAGCAGACATCCGCGGATGGACGCAGCCATTTTGATGAGACTAGATAGAATCAGTTGAAAGAATAGACAGGTGATTTTAAACTCGCTCCGAACTTTTTTGATTGAAACGTGATGTATAGGAAAAGTAGTTAAACCGTGATCGATTTGCGATTATCGTCGTCGAGCAATATCGATTCGAGTGCGTTAAAAAGGGATACCGCGTTAGTTTCGTGTATTTGCTGGAAGAATTATTGTGACAGGCTTGTATCATCTGTCGCACGTAATACATCTTTATTTCTGCGGAACCAACCTCGCCTGTACTTGCGCTATCATCGTCGACTACTTGCCAGCAGAGCCGACCAGCTGATTGCTGATTTCAAGTTTATTTGTCCGAAATCTACGTAAAGGTAAGCGTGCACGCATTTTTCTACCGCACCACGATTTAATAACGCGTAACCGCTTCTCCAGGCTCGTCGTACCTGGAGCGCGGCATCGTATAGGCATTCTTGTGCGGAGAGAGCGAGCGTCGAGAGAGAGAGAGAATCGACAGGGTGCATCGTTGCCCTCACCAAGTTCAAACTCAAAGTTAATACTTGTCGGCAATTCGTAACCGGCAAGTGCGCGCAGTAAGTGCGCAGACGACGTTAATGTGTAGTCTGCTCCCTCTCTCACGCTTACTTACGTGTGTATGTCGCACACCGAGTGCGGCAGCTCTCTCATAGTTCGCGCGTATATTGTGTGTGCACGCGGCGTCTATTACCGCGAGCTCGTTGACCTAGTTTTGGTATACTAATCAGCTGTGCCGAGATAGCTGACTTAGTATAATTCCGTGCGGGCGCTCCGTTTTAGCTAGGGCTTTCGCGATTGAATAATCACTTCACATTATTATTAACATTTGTATCTTAAATTAATAAAACCTAACAATACTTGTTTCTATTTTTATATTTCATTTGATATCTTTTTTTTCGTATCACTAACATTCCCTGTTCCCCGCCGCTTCCGCGGTCGTTGCGCTTAAGAAGAGTGCATCGTGAAGAACTGAGTAGCGGACACACGAAACCAGTGACCAAAGGTGAGTTCATGTCACTGGTGAGAAATAAAGCGCGAGTTTCAAAGCTCGCGTGCTGCGCGGAAGATAACCAAAATTAAGTGTGCAATTGCACGATGTAGGAGCGTCTGCAACTTAATCTGGTCATTGCGGTCAAGGAAAAGGATCTTGAAGGACCGTGGTTCAAAGCACCAAGTAGCATAGATAGACGCGCTTGGTGGCTAAAAACAGCCCCGTGACAATTGATAAAATTTTATCATTAAATTCAGAATTTTGATTATCTTTTTGCTCAAAAACGAAGCAAAATTTCGAAATATCTTACATAGACTTTTTTTCTTGTAATTTTTCGTACAATTTAACTATATTTTTTCAGACCTGTATAAGACATTTTTTTTAAATCAAAACCTAAATGAATTTTTTTAGGTTATAAAATGATCGAAAACAATTCTGGGATTTATACAGACTAGAATGTTAGGCACGCTTGGCGCGCCTACAATGTAGCTGTTTTCTCTTCCGTCGACTAAAATAATTGTGTAATATTAATTATAACGTAAATGTATTTGTTAATGCATACTGTTAATAATTCGATTAAAATGTTAATTCTGGATGCATAGTACATCAAATTTCATTGTAACATCAAAATAAACGCAAATAAATCTCGAATCCGGCCGATAGAGAAGCATGCAAAATAAAAAGCAAACAGTTTTTGAAAAGAAAACAGTCGAGAGGGCTCTAGCAAAAGCACAATGTTAATTACGAATTATTAACACATGCTACAACTGTACTCTGATTTTGTCATAGGATATAAATAAAGACAAATAAGAATATTAAATAATTTTAACTAATTTTTAACAGTTATTCACTGTTATTAACATTTATAATTTACGACAGGGTCGTAATTCAAAAATTCTTTTACAGTATTTTTACACTTTCTCATATTTATTAATATTTTCTTACAGTTTTTTAATACTTATTAACATAACATTTGATTATGATGTTTTTACACTTTTTTACATTTATTAACACTTTATTATACCTTTTTTCACACTTTCTTACATGTCTTTATAGTTTTTGAACACATTTTCGCAGTTTTTTATACTCATAGTTGCTTATATTATTTTACATTTTAATATGTTTTTCAACATTTTTTACTTTTTTTAACAGTTTTGTATACGTTTTTAACACTTTAGTATACGTTTTTACATTTTTCTACACTTTCTTAAATTTTTCTATACACATAGATTTGTATATGATTAAAAAAAAATTTTATGAACTGTAGGAAAGTATAGAAAACATAAAAGAATATATAAAAACTGCAACATAGTGTAAAAAGAGGTAACAAAGTGTAAATAAGTATAAAAATATGTAAAATATGTCAGAAATTCAGTATTAAACTACATTTTTATTATACGTACACTTTTTTACACTTTTCTGCACTTACTAATACAATTTATTTATTTTATTTTATTTTATTTATTAGAACCAGAGTAAATACAAAAAAATTACTTTACAAAGTAATCTAGCAGAGGAAGTCACTTCCTGCGCGCTGGTCTGGTACACAAAATGTACTTAAAAACTGAAACTTACTAACTAAAAATTTGTTTTTCGTATTCATTTATAAAAGCTCTGTACTGTGTACTACATATGATTACGTGCTGCTATAAATCTAGTTTCTCTTCTTAAGAAGCTGAGTGTCCTTCTCCATCTGTATCTAATTTTCGAGTTTCCATTCCTTAATTTTCATTTTTCTTTTATTTTTATTTGTTAGTGTGAGGTTGTTGGATATTTCGTTGAAGTAGGTTATTGCCCTAATATAACTGCTTTTATCGCTGACTCTTTTACTGTGTTTGGGTATTAATATAAGGTAAATTTACCAGTAACTGGACACTTAGTAGACTGAGATCAAGCAATTCGTCATTCAAAAATTAAAACTTTTTATTGGATGAATATTTTTTGGTTTTTTGGTTGAAACTATTTTAAAAAAAGGTTTGAAATATAATTGGGCCTTATTCGTATCAAATTGTATAATATATTCTTACAAAAAATTCAACAAAGTATAAAAAACAAAATCAGTATAACAAGACTAACTAACAATCTTCAATAGTTACATTTCATTCGCTTGCATTTTA
>JAWWEQ010048760.1:0-15134 GCA_035583055.1 Torymus tubicola | reverse complement strand
ATCGCAACAGCCAACAAGGCAGGTTCCACATACTTTGGACATGCTCAAAGATGGCTTAAAGAAAATTTTCCGCTAGTATAGCTTTACTTTAGTACTCTACATATACGAATATATTTATATCTGTAGATATATAATTTTGTACTTTTTTATTTTAATAAATACAAGTATTTTTATATGAATCAAGTATTATTTTTTATAAAAATTAGAAACCTGTTTTGAAACGCATCCCCTAAATACTGTACAATACCAATACAGTGGTACAATAGCTTTTTAACATGCATATATTTAATTTTTATATAAACATATCCAGTTATTTAGTTCTTTCTCTCGTAACTGCGATTTTGTTTCATGGTGACTTTCCTATTTTTGAAAAATAACTTCTAGATTTTCTCGTCCTTCAAAGTCAATATCTGTTATATAGTATGATTCCTTCTTTTCGATATATATTACTTACATATTAGTTATTAATACAAATATAAATTTTTTTAAAAAGGTTTATACTTTAAAAATGGAAAAAGGTAATATTTTGAAATTTTTCTTTATAAACATTTTATATGTATAAATCTGTATTTTCCCAAATTTTCAAGTCTCGACTGTGTTTATTCTCAGAAAACAAAAATTTATAAAACAGTCATTTTCTTCGACTGACTAAAATTGACTAAATCACTTTAAAATTGTAAGCAGATATAGATTTTATATACTTCGGATGAGTTTATTAGTCGTATTCATTAATTTATGAATTTTAGAAATATTTGAGGTTCTAATCATTTTATTTTTTTTCTAATTGCCAAAGCTTTGAAATTAACAAAGTTATTTCAATTTATTTATGTGCTATATTTCAATTATAGCAATTTAGAAATGTTATCCGCCACTAACATTTTTTCTGACAGAATTTATATATAATGCTGTGTTATATTCAATTTTCAAGTATCTATTTCAATTATTTATCACATTAACTCGGCAAATAATATAAGGTAAAGTACCGAATGTCGAGACAAAATTAAAATTCTGACCTATGTCGGGACAGCGGTAAAAAGATGACTATTAGAAATAAGTTAAAGAACGAAACCGATATATTATTACTGTTTATGATGTTAAATATTTAGTCAAACGTATATTACGTTGTTTTAATGCTTCCATTTATTAAAATACTAATCAAAAGTTTTTGAGGTTAGGTGTGCACCGAGTATGCATAGTCCAGATACTGAATACCCTCGAGTTCCATAAGCTAGTGTCGGGACACGTTTAAAATATATTGTCCCGACATTGGGTCTGAAATCTGTTCCGAGATTGGGATGGGCTTATTACGGCTTGTCCTGTTATAGCGGACTTGTTTACTTTTTTTTATACTTAGTTTTTTAATATAAAAAAACATTTAACCGTCTACCATTTTGAATAAATTGTTAGAATAAGTGCCAAATCAAAGATATACTTTAATATTTTGAACGACTTTGCTCATATATAATAATTAATGTCACCTAAAGATATTACCACATGAAAAAGTGTCCCGAGACTGGGTATTTTATCTTATCTATCGCAACGTTTTTTTCGAATTATACAGACTTCTACCACGGTTCATTAACAATTGTTTTCTAATTAACGTACTTTATTCATGTTTTCTTATAACTATTGTTTTTTCATAACTAATAGAGTTGGATATAACAGGCAATATGCATCAATATTGATAATTACTCATAAACACTTAACAATAACTTTTAATACACAAAGATATGTGTTTATATAAAGGCAATTGATATGTTCATGTTCACGTTCAATTTTTATATGCTGGTATATATGATCATACATGGTCGTATCTGACCATTTTTTCTCGAGCGAGAAATAATTGCTACACTAAGGAAAGCCTAAAAAGTAAATCGTGTACTTCAATCTCCTTAATTTTTATTGGGATCCAACCCCGATTGAAAATGAAAGTCAGTACATATTTGTATGGAAAACCGAGAATATAATTTATATAATAAAGATTTTGTTTATATAATAAACTTTATTTATAAAGATTTTAGTTATACAGTAAACTTTATTTACTATATCAATAAAAGATTAGAAAGTACTTAGCCTGTCTTTCTCAGCAGGTAGTCTTCGGCAGTTAAAAGGTTTCCGACAATTGTATGTTGGATGCTCATTAAGATAATCCAGGTCACTTTTCCAGTCGGTTTGCGAGTTGTGATTCTACAAATGGGTTTCACGCAGAAAAATATAATTTACTAGGTAATTTGCTTGCTTAAGATAATCCCTCATTTGTTATTAAGATCTAGACACCGATAAAAGTGAAAGCTATTAGTATTTATTCGTATATGGCAGAATCAAGGCACCTGACGATTTTTTCACATTATTGAAAGAGTAGCATGGAAAGAAGATAAGAAATAACGTCGGTTGATGAAGAAAATCTTTCTAAGAATAACCATTCTTAAATAAAAAAATTTAGTTTGTTTTATTAAAAATAAAAACTTTTAACGTTGCAAATTGAAATTAAAATCGTACTTAATTTTGTAATAAAAATTTAATGCCTTCAAGTGTGTAAATCATTTCACAGAGTAAATGACAATCAAATTTCAAAGTTTGCAATCCAAAGAGAGAGATAGTAGATGCGCATTGCTCACGAGCAGGCGATGTAAGTTTCGGTAGACCTAAATCTGATTAGGCGTATACTCTTGAAATCCCACGCTGCGCGTACGTGCGTTCCCCTTCATTCCTAAATCCTATGCACAAAACTCAGGCTGCCTTAAAGAGACTTACAGGGAATTTGCCGAACTCAGTGTTGTAATTGAAACTATGCAGGCTTGGCTTTTAATTTTTGTAAGCTTAAAAATAGAATTATAAAATAAATGATGATAAAACATCATTAATGATTCTCGATTAAAGTAGCGCACAAAAGTAAACGACTGATTATAAAATAAATTTATTATTTTATAAATATAAATCATTCTTAATAAATTTCATTTGGTATTATGAGTGTTAAAAATGTATGCAAAAAAATAACAGATTCTCATTGCATGTTAAATATTGCCGCACAGTTTCGTCTAAAATTTCGAATAAACAATTTATTTAAATATTATTTTGATTTCGGCAGCCAATAATTAATTTCAAAACGTATCAAAAAGATATAAATGAAAAATAGAAAAAAAATATTTTATAAAGAATCTACGAGGACGGTTCCAATAAAGAACATATCAATAGGCCATTGATCGATTAGAAAACTTTACATGTGACACCAACCAAAAACATAAAATTATGTGAAAATTTATAAAAGTAAGAACGAGGAAATGCAAGCGAAGAAGACGGAAAAAGAGAACGGAGGTGAAATTCAATTTCACGCGCCGAGGCATTCATGATTTGTCCTGCGATGCTCACGAGCATGAGCGGCGTACTTCTTGTCCGGGGTTAAAATATCCGCGAGAGCATCTTTTGCCAACACACTTGGATGCACGTGCGCGCACGCGAAAGTTCACCGTAGGGAGTCTTTTGCGCGCTGTTGTTGCAGCCGATTCGAAGGAATAAAGCGAGAGAACGAGAAAGAGGATCCAAGAGAGAGGAAAAGCGAGCGAGTAGGAGATGGTGGGAGGTAAAAAACGAGGAGGGAGAGTCCATACGTAGTGCATGTGCGCGGTTGGGTCATCTGGGAAAAAGGCAGAACGTGGCTCTGCGCCCGCAACGAATTAATCATCCGTTAAACCACGAGCTTGGCTTTCATTGCCAGAGAATGAGAAAGAGAGAAAGGAAGAGAGAGAGCGAATGAAAGAGAGAGAGAGAGAGAGAGAGAGCGACGACCCAGATGAGGATTTTTCAAAAAATTTTAATGTTCCAATTGTATCTGCATTAACGTAATAATAATAATAATATTTAAGATTTCACAAGGTCCGTTAAGTATATATATATGTAGGATGACCTTTATCCATTATTTCTGAGATCTCGGAACCTTATGCTCAGAGTTGAACGCTTGACTAAAGAAATAATACCCCTCATGTGGTCGAACTCTCAAAGTCGGGACTCTAGAAAAGTCCCAGAAATAGCGTTTATATACCAAAATTTAGTTCTGGGACGTCCCAGAAATAACAGCAATATATAGGATGATGTTCCCAGAAATAAGCGATATAGGTACGTATAACTATAAATACACATGCAAATCGTTTTGTACCCATGCACAATTATTACCTAAAAATCTGAATAAGCCAGACTAAGAGCTATATTTAGTGTAATAAAATATTTATGATCAATCTTATCCTCACACATCCATGCTACTTTTAGATCCATATATGAAAATATACCCCATTTCCCTTCATAAAAACTAAAGATTACTTGTATTTAAAAAAATGTTCAAGATTGCATGCACATCTATTTATGTAAAAAATTATTTATTTTCTATTGCACATTAATTAATTTTTCTTCCTCCTAGAGGAAACTTTGTGATAGTAACAAAATTTTTTTTTGAGATAATGTATTATGAATGTTATTTACACAACCGCTGCCAATTCATTGGCACTTAGCTTCCTCAAACTAATTTATCGATTCCTTTTATTAAATTCAAATTTTAAAAAATGTAATTATTTAAATCTATATTTTTAATAAATTATACAAGTTATAGATACAAATTTGTTTATTTTCATCCAAAATTAATATATAAAGATAACTATACTTTTTTATTTAATTTATTGTTTTAATTTAATTTCGAAATATAACCTATTTACAAAATATTACGTTTTTCATCAATAACTTGTGACGAAATATAGTTATCGACTTTTTTTTTAAATTGTAGAGAATTTTATCCTGCATACAGCATTTTTATAATATATAAACTATGACTAAAAAAAATTAATTTTACAAAAATAGAATATTGACCCCAAGGATTTGAGCAAAATCTAAAAAAAATGATCACTGAATCGTTAAAATCGGTCGAGTTGATCATGAGATACCAGCGTCGGACATACATACGTACGGACATTTTTTAAAAATTGTGTATTTCATTTCCAAATTTTATAAATAACATTTCTAACACATTATCTCAAAAATTTTAAGTTTAAAAACTTTATTTCGAATTTTTAAAAAATTTAAATTCCTCAATTAAATTCAGTTTCTCGGTGGATATTCATCGAATAAAAAATTATTATTATAATATTAATAAAACTCTAATGTTTACAGTTTTAATACATAGTATTCATAATTTTTTTTTACCATCTCACTAGGTAACAGTGTGAACAAAAAAGATGTTTTATTATCCTGCCGTGGTTCTCAATGCAAACTTTGATAAAAAACTGAAGCACAAAAGTTAGAATCTTCTCACGCGCTTTGCCGATGAAAAGAATGTTGTTGTAGTACCGTACAAACAATTGCTAATTAACTTTTGAAAACATTGGCTACTTTGCTTTTCCTTCCTCTCAAGCAAGCACAAAGAATTGGGTTTTTATCATCTTCTATTTCTTTTAATTTTTCTCAGTCTACGCGACTTGACCGCGCAAAAGCAGCCAGATCACATAAGACACGCGTTTTATCCTCATACTTTGTAACGCGTATAGGAGAATCAGCGCTTTCTCTCTCCCTCTCTCTTTCTTTCTCCATTTCCGTTGGTGAAATCGGATAAGCGTCGAGTTTGCACGGATAGAGAAAAATTACGGCACTACGAACTACACGCTTATTCGTTTGACGCAGAAAAATCGAATTTTAGATAATATAACTTTTTCGCACGCTTGTTTAGTTTCGAGAGATTAGTCCAAATACGAACCTGCTGCATACGTGTATGTGGTAGAAGGCAGATAACTTTTGAGCGGAAAATTGTAGGCGGCCGGTATTAATGTATTTGTTTGCGCAAGCCCGCGGCGGGGTATACATATCCCGCTGAAATTATATATGATAATCGCCACAGCACATTTTGAATTTACAACCGAAGCGTTGTTCGTTATTTTTAATCAGTTCATATAAATTTTAATTATATGTGCTCGTTTATAATAATGTTTGGGAAGTGGTATAAGTCATGTGTGTAAGCGATTTTTTAAATATAAATATTATTGGATTTTATAAGTATTATATATTGGAAACTACAAGTGTATGAGGTTGCGGATAACTATACATTTCTGTCCCTTTACTGAAAGTATTTCTGTATACTGATAAAACTACAGGAGCAGCCATTACCGCTCAAATTTTAATTTAAAACATTGTCATAAGAAGTTCAAAGTTATATTAGCACAAGAATTTTACATAGGACTCTATTTAGAAATCTGTGATTAATTCTTAAATTTTTTATTATTAACAGAATAAATAATTAATTCTTATACTTGAAAAATTATATTATTAATTTCTGACAGTTATAAATAACGTAAAGATTTTTTATCCTATGAGGATTTTTCAATCCTTTTTTTTATCCAATTTTCATAAGGAATTGATCTATTTTGAACTTAAATTATTTATCATTTAAAATGTTTTTTCCTTATTTAGAAAAATTGTCGGATAAAATTCTTTGTAAACTTTGTCAGGTATAAAACTTACTTGCCTGCAACAAAATCATTGACGACGTTATATTAAAGAAACACGGAGATTGAAGGCCATAAAAATTTGTCATCTTACCGACCCCCGGTGAAAGGTCTGCTAAGAGTAAATAATGCCTGCTAGATTAGAGAGACGACGCATTCTTTGAACCCCGCAGTTTTATATCTTCGTAGTAATGGAGTTGAAAATTGTAACGATCTTAAATTTTTTCTGTCTACCATTTGGCATTCAAATTTTTTCAGTAAATACAACAATATTTTAGTCATCTTAAAATAATTATAACACCAAAATTTTTGTAAATAAAGTTAACTTTTCTATTAATGTTAATAATTTTAGTTATTTACTCTTTAAGATAACACGAGAAAAAAAAATAAACACAAGTAAAAAGATAAACATTAAAAAACATTAGTTAGTTTGAAAATATTGATAACTGAATGATATTGAATATTTTATCAGAATTCAATGCAATCATTTTTCATTCAGTGACGAAATATTTGCTTCACCTGCCTCGTATTAATATTAAAATATATTGATATAAAATGATAAGTAAATAATACATTAATAAATATAAATATTTATACATCGATGATTATACTTTAAAATATCTTTAAATATCAAATAGAAAAAAATTTACTTTTTATCTAAAATAATTAAAATTATTTAACTTTGTATAAGGAAGATATACATAAAATAAGACGAGATGCAGCCTCTATACAATAATTATCTAGCAGAGGAATAAAAACATTCGTTCTTGTAGTGTGAGGCACCCACCAATCATCCCAGCCTTCGCACTAGACTTGCAAGACCTACATCGTTAACAACGCGCAATCTCTCTCTCTCTCACTCTCTCTCTCTCTCTTTCTCTGGCGGCCCTAAAAAATCGATCGACTTTTGCAAAAAACTGCACTATTGCTCTCCTTCCTCTCTCTCTCTCTCTCTCTCTCTCTCTCTCAACCAGCCCATCGACATTCATTACCCTCCATCTCGCAACCCTTTTCATCGTCGCCCTTGCACACGCGCGCTCGCGTCCATTACGAGAAAATTATCGAGGGGAAAGAACGGAGCGGCCCAGAGAGCGAGAGCAAGAGAGAGAGAGAGGGAAAGAGAGCCCGATGACTTTCGCGGCCGCTCGCGGGGGAGATCAATACGCATGCTCCCTCTTTCTCTCTCCTGCTCTCCTCCCACTCTTCTCCCTCCCTCCCTCATCTCTCCTCGCTCGGTACGCGAGTAGTGCTCCACGCCACCCGCGTTTTTCAGAGGAAGCGTGTGGATTGGATTTTCCCGCGACGCTAGAGCCGTGTATATATGTGTGTGTGACTTTTTTCGTGGCGATGCTTACTTTTGAGAGGAGGATTTTTTTCTTCGGGAATTTGGATATTTTTTATGGGCAAGGGCAAATTTAGGGAGGTTGCGTATCGAACGCGGAAGAGAGTATTGAGGAATCCAAATATTTTATCGAAAGGCTTTTATTAGAAAGTTGAATATATACTTTTATACTTATAGCGAGAATTTTTTTTCCTTTGTGTTTTTATTGCAAGAAGTTTTTTACGTAACTGAGAAAAAATGTTGAAAGAATTAGTGAAAAAAATGCAGTGTTATGGCAATGATAAATAAAATGAACTGGTTTGACACGACAGATCTCATATATGATTTATGTTTTTTTTTATTACACAATTATCTTTTAATAATTATAAAAAATTCACGATTAACGATATTTTGTTAGACAATACTTTTCTTATATAATTCAAGTAAAAAATATTCTATTCTCAGAGTGATATAATGAAAGGAAATATCTATAGGTACAGCGCAGGAAATTAACTTAAAATTTTATCATGTATAATGATATTTATAAAATATAAATAGAATATTAACCAACTATTTCCAGAAGTTTTAAAACCAGATTTTATTATGAAAAGGCTTGTTTTTGGATAGTGAAAAGTTAATATTGCTGCTTCAGAAAGTTACTGAACGGTACGGTGAAATATATTCTCAATTTCAAATACTCTGTCTCGTATTTATGAGATATCCAATAATGTAGACTTTATTTAAAACTATATATCCATTGTAGTCAACTATAATAGTTAACAATACTAAATTCTGGAATTTTAATTCATTTCCAATAGTAATAAACTTATAATAAAGTAAATTTATTTCGTACAATGTACGGTATTTTCATTAAAATGAACTCTCGAATTTAATGAACGTACATCATTGTTCAATACACCGTTTATCTTATTTATTTTACCGGAATAACTGTTCAGATTTTTGACACTTGCAGTTTCACATTGTTATTTATCATGCGTTTTATCTTTTATTATTCAACAAATACACAATCAATTCTAATTGCCCAAACAAAAGTTAATTTGACTGAATCATCCTCTTCGTTCATATTACTCGTATTGTGATGTCTTTACTACATAGGAATATTTTTAACGTAACTTTACCATGGATTATTTACACGGTAAGAAAATTTCCATATATATATATATATATATATATATATAGATATACTATGTTTACATTTTACGTTTCAAAATATACACAATGTATACCTATATATATGGAAATTTTCTAACAGTGTATGTACAACTATCAATCAATGTATAACTATATAATATATGATTATTTTTTCACAATCGTAAATTATTCAATTTAAAAATAAGTCTTTTGTAAATAATTTTTCGTACACTGTTGCTTTAACAATATAGAAGTAAATTGTGATGAAAATGTGTTCAATTATTCGAGTAAATAGGTTAAAGAAGAAATAATTTTTATCTACGAAATTCATTATCGCTATATATGTTTGACCACCAAGTAGCTTCTACTTGACAAATCTTCTCCTTGTTCCATCTTCTCCAACTCGAGCTCGCAAGTACGATTGAGTTTGGTGAACTGGTGAACGGAAGACGTGCACACAAAAGAAGAAGAAGTGAGCTAGAGTGAGAGAGAGAGAGAGAGAGAGAGAGAGAAGGAAGATAAGCATTAATTAACGAGCGCTTCGTGAGATAACGCGTCTCGCGCGCCGAAGGCCATTGGAAAATACGAAGAAAAGAACGGCGACTTCGATTCTCGTCGTGTCGTCTGTGCTGGGACCCGCTTCTGCTGAGTGGAAACCGATTTATGTTAGACAATACTGAAAATTATAATACGACTTTGCAGTCCAAAAAACCTATCGTTTCATGTCTTTTAGATCTACGAAGCTGCATTTGATAGATTTCCCGAGGAACAAAAGGCTAAAAGGTAAAATTAATTTTCGGTGTAAAGATATAGTTGGAGTGAATACGTGTTCATGAAACAGGTTTTAAAAGTGTTAATCGTCAGCAAAAAAATAATAAGTAATAAAAAGGAATAAAGAGAACACCTCTATTAAACTATATTTTAGTTTACTGTGAGCTCAATTTAAATCCGTATTCTGCCACAATTTTTCTGTACGAATAGACAAATTTTTTTTGTATTAACCCATATTGAAGAATAAATCGGTTAAGAGTAATCTACCTTATAGAAATGGTACTAATTTATGAACCTTAGTTTAACATTTATAAAAAATTATTAAACTTTTAGAGGAACGTTAGAGAAAATAAAATTTTCCATTACATTAATATACTATATGAGAATCATCTATGTTCTTGATTTTGAGAATAATGCAAAACGTTTATTGATTCTATATCTATTGAAGTCTGACTATATTCATTTTCTACTACTTATTTCCAAACTTATTTTCAAAAAGTAATTTTTATTTGCACTTAATATTCACGAGAGACTGTTTAGATCACATAAATGATATTATCAAACGCGAATACTTTTAAGTTTACAAAAAAATTCATTAATTTAATTACCCTCCGACATATACCAACATAGTCTTGTAATTAGTACAACGACATCGTGCGTATATTATCGTGCAAACATCATTCCTAAATGCTTATAACACTTGTCCGGAATCCACTTGGAAAAATCTCCCATCGACAAGCTGCCCGTGATAGGAACGACGTCGCTCGCAGCTCCTCTACACGCAGCAGCAGCAGCAGCAGCTGCAGCCTCCGCCTCCGCTTGCTGCGTGGCGATCGATCCACCCGCTGCTGCCGACGCTGCTGCTGCTGCACGCGCTGCACTTCTCTCTCTCTCTCTCTCACTCTCTCTCAGTGTAACTCGCTTCCTCTCTTGCTCTACTCGTACGCATAGAAAGAGGGAAACAGAGAGGTAGAGAAAGAGAGAAAAAGTAATTGTCCGATAAATCAAACGGGACGCTCGCCACTCGACAAACGGCGAACGAACGACGATTCCTTACCTCCGTCTTTTTCTGCCCCCCCCCCCCACGATATCCCCTTCCCCTCTTTGTCTTATTTTATCGAGGATGTAGCGGCGCGAAGGAGAAAAGAGCCGAGGTATAGAGCGAGATTGCCGCGGCTCTGATTGTTTGAGTATCGATGAGTCCGCGATCTCGAATTTTACGCTTCCGATTGGAGGCGGTAATGTAGTGGTAAGAAATATCATTGATTTCGTGAAACTCTCTGCGCGCCCATGTATATGTTTCTTTTTAATAAGGGATTAATTTGTTTGTCGGTATTTGCT
Source organism: Torymus tubicola (assembly GCA_035583055.1). Taxonomy (NCBI): domain Eukaryota; kingdom Metazoa; phylum Arthropoda; class Insecta; order Hymenoptera; family Torymidae; genus Torymus; species Torymus tubicola. Next base: position 4,070 of record JAWWEQ010048760.1, on the reverse strand, counting down.
ATGCATGGGAATGGAAAGAATCGTTATGATTAAGCTTTTAATTAAAATTGGAGGGTCTGGAAGAATGCAATTACATAGATTTATCTTCTTCGTAATTAGTGTAGTGTACAATGCTAATTTAATTACATAAATTAACCATGTAAATTAGGCGCGCAAAATGATACTTTTAGCAGGGAGACATTAAGTTAATGAACTTAAAATTATGTACTCGATCTTAAAGTCATAAATTGTGAGACAAATAATTTTATAAGTTTTATGCATCTTCATATTGCGAGACGCTTGGTAACGTATCTGTTTGCGTTATTAATTATACTGTTACTTTGACATTAATCAAAATATTGAATAATAACAGAAATTAATAAAGTAATAAATTATTTTGGCAAATCCATCTTGTCTTGTAACTATGAAATCAAATATATGAATATTTTTGACAGGAATACAAATACGTTTAAAATCTGAAATTAAATGAAAAGTAAAATTTAAATTATTTATGAGTTTAAAATTAATATTTTTGATTTATAAGGATTACATTTTATAAATTTCAATACGCATTTTTTTTAATGTAATTATATATCTTACGAAGTACTGTAAAATTATTTAAAAAAATGTTTTTCGGAGATACTAATTATTTTCTATAAAATATAAATTCATACGAATACTAAAATACCCTTCGTCTAACATTATTTTAACATCGAATCAACTAATAAACTTAATAATATTATATTAAAAATATTTTTAATTTAGTCTGTGGTATATTTTCAAAATTATTTTATTCGTAAATATAAAACATATTTTAATGACATAACGATTTTTTTTATATTAATTATGTTTCAATGTGATGTATTGGTTCTGTAGAATTTTTTTTTTTATAGCAAGTTATTCTATTTTCAAACTTTAATTTACTAGTCATCTCTAAGTGCGCTTCGCGCGCCACTTTGGTTTTGTAACCTAGCAACCTATTATTCCCACCAATCAAATCACGAATAAAATGATTTCACAACAAATACATCATTTTTTTCAAGATAGGAAGAACTTTTTATTGATAAAACTGGAATTTTTTAATTAGGTTATATTTTCAAAATAAAAAGATATTAGTATGAATATTTTTTTTATAATAAAGAATACCATAATTTGCTAAACTTTTAAGTTTTTTTCTATATTATTTTAGGAAAAAATAGTATTTATAAAACAAGTGAATTTTTAGTTTGCGCGATATCTAGAATAAAATGAATTACGTGAATCGGTTTCACCTTTTTTTTCAAGAGTAGATTTTAAATATCGTTGCGGCTAATTACGGAGATATGTGAAGTAAAAATTATTCCAATCTTTTTTCAAATTGTAGATTTTATGAACAGATTTATTTATCAATTTGTAGACATTTTTATTCAGAAATGTCTTTCATTATTAAATCTTTAAGATTTTAAAACAAATACACAATATTAATTTCGAACAGTACGTACTGAAAAATCTAATTTTCATAGTAATCGTGAAAAACTGCCGAATCATTTATCAATCGTAGTGAAAATACCAAAACAAAAGTCGACGAATACATTCTTCAAGCGGCTCGAAGGCTCCATGCATCGATAATCCGACAAATCCGTCGTGCGACTCGTTCGTATTCCCCTCGCGTGCTAGCTATCGGCCCGTTTAAAATTTCAAAACCTCGAAAAAGGCCCCGAGTGATTATGCGGAACGAGGGGGGGAAAGAAGGAAAGTGAATAATACGCCTATATACTATATATGTACCCCGACGGGACGCTCGAAAAGATTTGGCGAGAGTGTCGCGCAGGGGCGCCCCGTAGACTCCGGCCGGTTAACTATTTATACGGCCGGGAGGCTGCGTTTGTAGGTCAGCGAGCGGGACCAAAACGAACGACGGGCTGATCGAAGCGTATCGCTGATGATTGCCTTCGCTGCTCTATCTTTCTCTCTTTTTTTCCTATTTTTGACTTTTTTTCATCCGAGACTTTTTTTTCGAAAGAGTGAGAGAAGTTTGTTTTTCGATATGCGCCACATATCAGTTTCGGATGGTTCGACGTTAAGTGGACATGTACGTTGAAGTGATTCTAGAATGGGAGTTTTGTGTGAAACTATTATTTTGAACGTTAAAAAATTTAAGGTATAATGTTTCCGAATATTGAAAGAAGTTATTTCAATAGTATTTTCATATAGAATTTGTTATAGAATCAGACTTCTTTGACCACAGCTGGCTCTTATTTACTGTAAATTAATTACTTCTATTTAATTTCAATTTTTCAATTGAAACTGACGTTTCATCAATTAAAGTATACATTCATCAAGTAGTCAAATGTCAAACCGTTATACTACATTTGTACAGGTAGAACTGTCAAATCCCTTTTATTTATTAGAATAATAATATTAACAATCTAATTTTATACCAAATGCAATTATCAAAATAAACTTGAACTTCAAAAAGAATTTGTAAATATTTATATCGAACGACGAAATTGCATCATAATAATTCAAAGTTACACCAATAAAGTAATAATATCCATAACACATCCCATGAAATCCGCATGAAAACAATAATATATTACGCACCTAGGGAGGAAAAGTAAAGAATGTCCTAGATCGCATGTAAATTGATAAACATGTGATCTGAGGCATTCTTTACTTCATCCCATGGTGCATATACTTTTTTTCTCCACGAGGGGCGTAAAATGCGTAGACAGCTTTTCGTCCGCAGGGCGTACAGTACGCACTTTACGCGCTGTGTGGAGAAAAAAGTATATTCGCACGTACGCATTACAAACGAAACGACGACGAGCTCCGCGCACACACGCGTGTAATTAAAACGAATGTATTGGCTTGGAACGCGCGCCGGCAAGTTAATGGGATAGTAGGATACAAACGTTTATGTTATTAAAAGCTGGAGTTTGACGTCAATTTTTCAAAGCCCATTATAAAAGTTCTCGAAATGTAAATGCATTATTCAGAAAGTTTCCCCGATTAGAGTTGCATAAAGTTCGTGTTTCGAATACGCGCGAGAGTTCGCGTGTGCATCCCCCGCGTTGAATGGAGTTAAAAAATCTAAATATTTTAACATACAGACGGAAAATGGCTTATGGTAACTTTGTCGAGGATTAAAAACAATATCACGCGAATATGGAAAGTTTATTTATAAAAATATGAAACGATGCGCATGAGATATGGCGAGAATGCGTTATCGAGTATGTGCAAATATTGGTAATTGAAAGTATTATTTGTATTGCTAAAATAAATATATAACTGGGAGAAACTGATTTTTCAATATACATATTATTCCGTATATAGAAATAAAAGTGTCATACCGTATTCCTCATATTAATTAAGCACTAAAATTTTACAGTCTGTGTTTCACGATACATAACGTTATGAATATCGTAAACGTTTTATGTCATCAAACATTTCTCAATTCAGAATTTAGTCAAAGCACAAATAATAATAAAATTAAAAATTTACTTTGATTATTTCAAAATAACCTGTATTAAATATTGCACAGTAGCATATCACTGAAAAAATATATTGGTAATAACTTCCATTAATTAGACCAGTAAACTAATTTTTTCTTTGTCTTCACATATTTGAAAGCTTCAATAATTAATGCTGTCAGTTTCTAAATAGAAAAAATATACCTTATAAATCGTTTTTATCAATTTGGAAATGATTACTGTATTTTTATGTATATAAGTTTCTTTTTTCAATATTCAGTGAGTCGTACATTTTCTGAAAAAGCAAGAATTTTGTTGGTAATCAAAACGTGAGCTAAAAATCTAATTGAAAGTATAATACGAGTGAAAAAATGAATCCTTTTTTTTTGGCAATTAGTATGAAAGCAATATAAAAAAATTTTTTTTGTGAGATTTGTAAAAATAAAATATTTTTGCTTCTATTATTAATTTAACTCGGCTAATTTTTGGAAGAAGAAAATCTAATTTTAGATAAAAGAAAGTGTGAAATTTGTTGTTGGATTAACGGAATATAAAAAGACAATGTTACGTGTGGAGGATACACGTACGAATATAAAAGCACGAAGTAAGCAGAAAGCGTCCGATTACAATATGACGCCG
>JAWWEQ010048759.1:0-15134 GCA_035583055.1 Torymus tubicola | reverse complement strand
TTAGGGAAATAAAAGTTATTAAACTTGGACAGAAAATAAATCAAATACTAAACAGGCTAAACAGGTTTTCATTAAAATTTTACTTCCTTATGCAACTGTCAACAAATAAATGTCCTCGTCTCTCTACAAAAAGGCCTAAACGTGGATAGCCTTAAGCAGAGTAGGTGCTTTAATGTGTCGTCATAAATAAAATCTTATTGCCTTACAACATTTATAAATCTTTTTGTTGATTTGATCAATTCAACTTTATAATGATCTCATTGGGGCGAGAGTGGAAATGCGATTTCACAATAATTGGAACAAAAAGACGTGCGTGCAAGTAGCAAAAGCCGTATTTGTAATGTATTGAGACTTATGTACGCCTATATCAGAGACATTCAGCGGTAAAATATATGATAAAGCCGCATATAAGAGATATGACAATTTTAATTAGAAAAGATATTGCTTAACGATAATTTATATATCAGAAAAACTAACACTATTCTAAAATTTTCTATACTTGTATAGTCCTATAACAATGTTAAAACATCATTGACTTAGAATTATGCAAATGAAGCGTATGTATGCGCGGGGCACGAGGCAGAAGCGCGCACGCAACGCGTATCTATACAGCAGTATTCAACGAAGCCGGTTTACACCGACGCGTACTTATACTACAACAGCAACAACATTCAGTATATATGTATATACAAAGCTATATACGATCAGCCACGGCATGTGCGTGCGTGTGCTTGTATGTAAGCAAACTGACGTGAACGTCGTGCACTTGCTGATGCATATAACACGAGGGACAGACGAGAACGCGTATAGGCTTCTGGCTTTTCTGAATATATATATACACGCCTGCGGGACCCTTCCTCTTTCACCTGTCGCGAGACACGTAGCTCCCCCTTTTTCCTTTCTATTCAAACCCCCTCTTTCTCGCTCCCTTCCACCGGCCCCCCAAATCACGAGACTCTATTGTCCAATCGAAGGTTACGTCGGCCCCTCTTTTTTTTTCTATAGACGCAGGCACTTGTTACTCGTACGACTGATTTACGACTGATTTAAAGAGGGATCGTGGTGTACCCTCGTGTCTGATAATTTCCCGTGTTGGTATTATTAGGTGAGATTTCCCGCAGTGAGAGATTCGGATGAGTTTTTAGAGATGTGGATGTACATAAGAGAGAGAAGTTCGTTCAACTTTCTAGTGTGAATTGTTTGAGAGGACGAGTGCTGACGCGGTTTTTATGCCCTGGGAAATTGAGGTTTCTATTTCAATGTTTTTCTCTGTACCTTTGTTATTGCTCTTATTGTCATTCGTGCGTAATTATCGTAATTGCTTGGAATGAGAAATACCAAAGCAAATTTTATAGCTAAGGAAAGACTTGCGGGCTTCCGGATCTCAGTGGTAGCGGGTTAAATATTATACCTTCGAGTTTGAATTTTTCAAGAAAATTAATGAATGGATAATGAGAAGCCTGACCATCTCTGATTAATTAATTTATGATTGTTATAATTGTTTCTATATTCTACTACTACTACTACTTTTCAAAATAACACTTGTATTTTTACTCAACCTATTTATAAATTTTTATTTATGCTAAAGAAATAAATCATCGAACACATCTAACACCATTTCACTCATCTCGCGACTTGCGATTACATTACCTGACCCACCATATCCACCTGTATTTCCTTCATACCACCTAATAACTTCCCTTCTCCTATTTTTCTCTTTTGCTTTTTTCGCTCCCGTACATCCCAAGCGGATTCTCTTCCTCTCATCTCCGTTAAAAAATGATATTTGCGTATATATACAGGTCGCACACTACTCGCACACGTACTTATACTCGGGAAATTAAATACCCGGTTGTACGCGGCGACGCGACGACGGCAATAGTACCGCTAATGGGGCTGCACATCGAGTGCAAAATAGTCGCCTACGTGCACCGGAAAGGAAGCGAGCGCGGAAATTGTGATTTACTTTCCCTCGTATACTATATACGCGCGGACGTATCTCGTTCGGTTTATATTACGCTATAGCTCTCTCCACTAGCCGCTCGTTGGTTCTGTACATAGCATATATATATATATATATATATACGAGAGCACGTAGCCGCGTAATATTATGTAGCGATAATTCCAACGAACGCACCCGTATATATATCTCTTATTTATATGGTTGTTGCAGCTCGCGGCTTTTATTCGCGTTTGTGCAACGTATCGATATCCTGTTACATGTGTATAGATAGATATTATAATAATTGTATTACACATTAACTGTTGAAAATGTAATTTCAAGCCCGTAAAAACTACAATTTTTTGCTTTAAAATGTAAACGAATCTATTAAAATACTTAAAATTTTTATTCCTTAACCGAGAAAAAAAGGTCCGCGAAGCATAAAGTTATGTAAAGTTGAATGAACACGTATACATTGTTGAGTGCGCAGCAAGCGTAGGTATTCACTTAAGTTTTGAAACTCGATCTCACCTTAATCTCTAACAAAGCGTAAAGTATAAACCTCACATTACCCGCATAAAAAAAAAGTCCAAATTCCTGGCATGTATCGCCGTTTACCGTGTTATACATTATACCACCAACGCGCACGCAGCATCTCACTCTCTCTCTCTCTCTCTCTCTCTCTCTCTTGCATCTTTAAAGTACGAGTATATAACGCACCTGCGCTCGCATTCCTGCACAATATATAGCGATTACTGGCTATCCACACCTTTATATATATATACCGGTACACCGCATTATACACTTTGCTTAAGCGCGCGAATCGCATCGACACCTCGCGGCTGCCCCTCGAGCCAAGTAATTTTTTTGCTCTCTGGCTTTTCATTCAGGATTGCATACTTAGAGTAAAGAAGGAAAGGCCGATCTACCGGCCGGCCGGTCGGTCGGACACGCCGGTTCCAGCGAGTGAGCGAGCGCGGCCTTCTCGCTTCCGCTCGCGCGCATTGAGGAAAGGAAAAAAAAAGAAACAGGAGACGAGAACCGCGCGAGGAATTGGAAAAAAAGGAGCAAGTAAAAGTTGTGTACCGTATAGTATGTATATATACACACTTAGAGAGAACGGCGTGCATTTATAAGCGCATGATTGAGACGTTGAGGAGTTGAGTGTTACGCGATGTGATTGCAGTTATCCAAGGAGTATGATGGGAAATAGGAGTTTCCGCTCGCGGGTTAATTCTGTCATTCATACTGTTTTAATACTGTCTTTTGAGCTTGCAGAATACTATAGTACAAGTCTGGTAAATTGATTGATACTATAGGGTATAATGTTTCTCGAAAATATCTCGATTCACGCGACGTACTTGATTGCGCACTTGAGATCTCCTTCCTCCCATGCAGATTTAGTTTCGAGAAACTATGAACTTCTATGTGCCGTTTTCTGTTTGATTAATTGAAAGTTTTGGGTTTAGAAACGCCGGTATATGACATAGTTATTTAAATTATATTTTTCATTTCAAACAGTTCGTTTCCTGTTATTAATATGCATAACAGAGTTACGATGAATTCTTATATAGAATTAGTTGCAAATTTGCAAAACTTGCGCTAAAAATGATTATTTTGCTTCCTTGTTGCAGGTCCTTTGGCATTTGGATATATTTCGTCGGAGCTTTAGAGAACTATCTGGCCATGCGTGTATGCGTGAATCATGCATATTTTGCGCCTTGAAGGTACGTTTATAAATGATTACTATTAATATTAAACATACAAGTTTGCAAAAGTAAAGAAATTCGCATGTGTACATTACATAATAGAAGTCCAAGCTTTCTCTAAAAAAAAAGCAATAAAATTTCATATACCTGCAAGAATTTCTTCTACGAACTGCAAACACTCTGCAATTCCTCGCAAGATGTCTTGTAATTTCCAATCATTGTTTTTCTATTTGAATCTTGGCAAATGAGCGAATAATCGCGCTTTCGTAAGCAAAATCACCGTACGTGATTACTCTATACCGCCATGAAAAATCATCACTTTGTGGCTTCATCAGGCATCATTATACGTCCGTAAATTCAGCTGATTATGATTATAAAATACCAACGTTGAATTGACCGCGTATCCACGTTTCTATCCTTTTTTCCGCATGCGTGCCACACGTATAGATGCCGGCGGAAACCTTTATTTGAAAAAAATTCTACCTGCACACATGATAACATCATTAAAAGTTAAGAAAAGAATCCACCTAATGTTCTCCGCAAGTGGTCAACGATCAAACTATATTTTTGCTATGTGTGAGTATAGGGTGAAAAACGGTCTGTGATTTCCATTCGCCTATTTGAATTCTTTCTTGTCGCAATAATTATCAAACGGACTTTTTACCCTGAAACGTCGTGTATTTCCACTATAAATAATCAACAAATTAAGTTTCAAATTTAAATACCCACTAAAGTATAATTTTTTTTCTAACTCAAGATGAACGTATATATAAAATATACAAGTATATTATAATAATATGGTAGCGAAGTAGTGTTTTGTAAGAAGCGCTTTTATACGTTGCGCGCGAAGTCGAGGATGATGCGCTTCGAGTCGTGGGCCCCGGCGAGTTACGATCGTGCTGTAACGGGGCCCTGGACCGAGGAAAGAGGAAAGAAGTGTATATATACGTACATATATACACAGCGCGCTGCTACCTTTCTCTCATACAACTCCCTCTCTAGCAGCGCGAAGCTGCGATTGGTCAGATCCACGAAGGTTCTCGCGTCCTATTCTTCGTCGATTGGCTCCTGCTCACCAGGTACACTCTGTATACGAGAGAAGGGAGAGATAAAGAGAGAGAGAGGACAAAGTCATGTGTGTGTGGTCGAGTTGAACATGTACACGAAGATGTTTTTTCCTCCATATGTTTTCTTCGATTCTCCTCTGCCCCCTAGTCTTCCATACGTACGCGCGTTCTCTAGGATAATTAACCCTTTTTCGAAGCGCAGCTTCGGTTCAGCTATATATGAATGCTGGATTCTTGTTTTTTGCTTTGTATTTTCTATAGCACGTATACCTTTTTAACATGTTAATGCATCTTTTTTTCTGCTTTTGCATTACGAAGATGATTAATAATTCAATACGTTATAACAGTAATTTCAATTAATTTTATAAAAGACAACGAGCAAAAAATTCAATTAATATACATTTCCAAGGTTTTAACGTATAATAAAACAAAGTTATCCTCACGACTGTTGTCATCAGCATTCAAAGATCGTACACAGGGGAGTTCAAACACCTTCTCAGTGCTAATTTACAAGTAGAATCACGCTCTGGCTATAGGCGTCAAACAAATGACATAACGAAGTGTCGCGCGCGGTTAAGAAAGCCACACTGTTATATAGACCATATACCTACCCAGTCGTTCGCGTGAAATCGCACGCGCAGCTACATATAATATACGCGTGTATACTCAGAGCGGCATTAGACGCGCGCATAATGTAGAGCGGCGTGTGCGAGTTCACGCGGCTTTCGGATTTCCTCCCGACTTTTTTCACACGCGCTTAATTAGTAATCCCTCCGCTCCCCGAGGCGCGTAATTGCGCCAGTCTGGGAATATTCCTGCGTAGTAGTGCGAGAGGTAGGTAGGCGAAAATCGACGATCCGTGTATATATACTAGTCTGTGGCGATCCACGGAAACTTGGCTTCCGGGCGCGTATGTAAACTCATTAATCTCACGCCCCCCACCCCCTGCGTCTATAGGACGCAAAAATCATAGCGGAAAAATTAATGTGTGATGATGATGTGTGAGTATATATATATATATATATATATATATATATAAAAGCGCCTTTAAAGAGAATCATGGGAAATGCAACGAGGAGTGTTGGTACCGGTGTAGTGTGTTATATAGGTAACGGTTGGCGCTTCGGCTCGACAGAGTCCTGATTTAATTATAAACAAATGATCGCGTTGAGGGTATATAGCGGTGTGGTTCGTTCGATACTAGGGCAATTGTCGAGGCTCATAATAGAGAGACTGTTATGTGAGAGAGATTATATTCAGTTAAAGGGGATCTGACTGGCTTGTTAATTATAATAATATATATTTATTAACAGGTGACTTATTCAACGCAGATTTTATTAGTATTTATCAAGCGCACGTGTATTATGAATATTTATAAATAGGATACTTTATGTTTTTGTTGATTTCTACTTATAAAAGTATGTTTTACTGATTATGCTAAATGATAAAATAAAATAAAACATTAAATTAATTATGCAATTTTACGTCACAGCCGTTAAAGTAAATAAAATAATTGCTGTAAAAATTAAGCGGAAGTCAAACTTATGAAATCGTAAATGAGAGGGACATCTTATTACGCAGTTATACGTATATATACGCACACAGATAAGCGCTGTCCGCTTATACATAAAACGAGTTAAACAACACTTAAAAAGTCAAAAAGGAAATATTGCATTTCTCAAGTCGCCAGAGAGATTTAAGTCGGATGCGACGCGACGCAACAGTTTCTCCCGAGTTATATGAATCGAAACCGGAGGACCATCCGGTACGTCCATTCCGCGTATTCCTTAGTCACCACATGGTTGTATGGTCAAATTCTTAACATGGGATTTCCATTATTTTGAGGTCAAGTTTCGCAAAATGAATGATTCGATTCTTCAGAAATATTATTTTTTTTTATATATAACTTTTCTCCTTAACCCGGATCAGCATAATGGCTTTGAATAATATATAAACCGTATGTAATTAGTAAATGTTGTATATATTAATGAAATTTACTACTTGTAAATACATTTCATTATAAAATTTTCTTTAAATTGAAAAACATGCTTATGTATAAAAATACCACGTTTCTTAGAACCGATAAAGTATCCCTTTTCAAACAGCCAATGAACCTTTCACATCAAATCCATTTCAAAATCTTTACATATATCTGTAAGATCTTTCCCACCAAAAATTCAAGCTTTTCAACCCTGCTCCGACACAAAATCTCACCGAATATAGAGCTACAAAAGCGGAAAAACGTCGCTCCAAATCGTCCGGTGTTAGCTGGCGATTGTGTTGCATTTTAGCTCGCGCAGCATAAGCGGATGAAATCGGCTTTAAAGGGTTTGTCTGCGCACTTCTCCTTTCCTTCGCTTATATATATATACTCTCGTCGGAAGAGACTGCGGTCGAGCGTCTTCCTTCCTCGCGTCTTCTCCGTATATACACCGCAGCAGAGTGAATGCTTCCTGTGCTTTCGTGACTATAGGTATATATTCTAAGAGAGAGGAGATGAGAACCGCTGCTCGAGAAAAACGCTATAGGAAGTGTCGAAAAAGGCAGCTCTCGTGCTGCTGCAGATATGGTGTAGAGAGATGAAAGTTCGGAGTCTCTCGCCCGTCCGCGATTACGCGCGCGCGAGGCCTCATCAAACGTTTTTACCGGCCACGGATTTTCTTTTCGGACGAGCCTTTTTTGTACGCGTTAGCAGCTTCGATGGGATGGGCATTTCATTTGCTCGATGCGCTCGATCGAGGAGTATAACTGCGACTTAGAGGTACTTGAGGAGGTTATCGATCTACTGTTACTTTACTTTTGTAATGTACAGCTCATTAAATTTGATAATTGTAATTAGGAAATTGTTTTTTTTTTTTAAATTATATATATATTTGTATGTGACGTTTGAGTAATATGGAAAGATCAACTGGCATCGAATTGGCCGATGTAAAATAATTTAAGTATTTATTTATTTAAAAAATTAAAATATTATTAGTTAAACATAAAAAGGACTGAATAAATAGAAACAGTAATTTAAAAGTTTTGAAAGGACAGAATGGAAATCCGGCGAAATATTGGCGCCTAATGTATATTTTCCACGAAAGCTTATACATACACACACACACTTCGAAACTTTCCAACCTTGCTCAGCCGTGATTTTCGTTGTTTTTCTTTCGGAAAAGGGCATAGAGTAAGCCGGAGATGAGCACAGGTTGACCGACAGGGGGCATCACGCGTCCCCCTTTGCGCGCGACCGTGAGTATCTCATGCGGCGCGAGAAGCATCATCTTTCTCACTCACTCTTCTTCTATAATTGAGGGCCTCTCTAGGAACATTACTAGTCGGGGCCCCCCCTAGTCCGCTATACGCGCACGTGTGTACGCCGGGGCGGGAGTTTTTACGACAGATTTACCTGCTCGGTTCTCCGAATGAATTAAGAGTGGGGGAGGTGACGTGGACCGAAAGAGAACAGAAACGGGAGATGCTGAGAGAAGTTTTGTTTGAGCTGAGAAACATAGAGAATTGAAACTGGACAAGGCGAAGGAAAACGTTGTTTTCCTTAGCTTTTATGGAGATGAAAACTGAAAGTGTGTCTCGAGATTCGTCGTCGAGTTTTCGATACGATTTCACGATATCCGGGCGTAACAGTTTGGGAAGAATATTGATGACAACCGTACGAAAAGTTTTAAATTATATATAATAAAATACTAAAGTTTGCCGACTAGACTTTTATCTTTCCTAGAAAATTCAAATTCTTCTACTTTGAAATTCACTGATTACTAATCGTGCGGCCTCTATAGTAAGCGTCACTTGAACAAACCTATAAGCATAAAATATCGAAGCGCTCTTGAATTTTTCCATTCAAAGTTGAAGAAACTCTTTTTACGAAAAAAACCCAGAGAATAAAAAAAAAAACGCATTCGAAAATTATACTTTGTACAGAAAAATATACAAGCGTCATTATAATAACAACGGCGTTGTATACAATCCGGCTGACTCGGCATTAGTCGTCCATTGAATTGTAAAAAGACGCGCGCATATACTCTACGGCGTTTGCGCTCTCGCGCGTTGGAAAATGAGAGAGAGAGAGAGAGAAAGAGAGGAGAGAAGATGGAGGGAAAACAGGTTTTGAACGAAGCTGCGAACACTATATAACTACAAGGCGGTGGCAGTGGCGACTGCCCGGAGGGTCCTCGAGAAACTATGTATCGTCCGAGTGCGCAAGAAGAGGGGAGAAAGAAAACGAGGCCTATACAGTGCGTGTGCACCTATGATGCGTTATATACGCACAGGTATTCCCTTCTTTTTTTTTACAAGTCGGAAAACGTGACGACGCGGTGCCGCTGTCGAGGTGCACGTAGAATATATATACATGGTTGTATATCGCACGTGCCCATCGCGGTGTCCATCTATATATGCATAGCCACGTCGGTCTCTTTATTTCTATATATACCCGCGCTTTTGTCTTCGCGCGGCATCGGGAAAAGGGCCTGCACTCGACGCGCACTTTTACTGCTGAAAATCTCGGCGTCTTCTCGCCACAGGGGAGAGACTTGACGATTCCTTCAAGGTCTCTCTTGTTCTGTGGTCGCGCGCTCTGTTTTAGCTGTACAATATATACAAGGGACTTTGTTGAGAAATTTTACATTCTACTGAGCGATGAATAATTTTCAATATTACGCGTGACTATATATTTTAAAGCATAAAATTGCATCCTCAAGATAAGTGGCGTAATGGTTCATGCGTGATTCTGAAAAATTGCTGCTTTTAAGACAGTATTTACCCAGTCGTTAAGGATCTATTAATAAAAAATGGCTTTATAATTGGAGTGTATAGGTAACACAAAGGCTACAAAAGCAGGAAAACATCCTTATCGATATCGAAACTTTCCCTCTTGATCCTCGACATACACATACACACGCGATTACCGAAATTCCTGGCGAACAAGTAGCGAGCGATTTACGTTCCTACCGAGCCCCTCCGAGTAACGCTAATTGCACCGATCTAATTACAGTGCACGTCGTGTGCCGGGTGCTCGTGTGCTGTATATACATATACGCACACTGTTAATCGAGTATACGCTCCGTCAGAGCCTCTCTCTCTTTGGAAATTAGGCAGAGGCGCGTGCCCTTCTCAAAGTGAGAAAAACGTGCGGGTCGAGTATAGTGAGAAGAGAGGAGGAGACTACTTACTCACAGCTCGTCGAGAATTCAGGAATTTAACCCCCGGACGCGTGTGCGCCTCTTCATCCTGACTCACCGGACATGCACGCGTTTATAGCGCATTCCGGTCTCTGGAAGAGATCACCAAAGGGACGCAAGAGGAGAACCCTTTGATGATGCTGCTGCTACTCTTTTGCTTTTGACTCACGCCCTCGATGGAATTTCAAGCGATTCTATTTTAATGTCTATGCGTTTGTGTGTACTTATGGGAGACGACAACGACGACATTACTCGGCGTATGGATTATAATCGCTTTAGCCTCTGGCTTTGGAATGACTGAGGTTATTACGCGTGCGTCACTTTTCAAGCCGAGTTACGAGGATGTTGATGATGATGAGCGATTTAGTATAAGATGAGGATCTACGATGCGGAACCGATCCTTTTGAGCTGGGAAAAATTTGAAATTTCGTGGTTGGATATAAGGGAAGATTTAGTTTTCCTTTCTATGAGTATAGCGTTTAACCGTGCGAAGGAGTGAGTCGTCTTATATTATAGCTGGATTATAAAGGGAAAAGGGAAAAGGGATCGCCTGTAACTTGTTATGCGGTTATAAAAAAAATTACTTAAATTATTCATTCTACTCCTCAATCGATTATTCTTCTTCTTACGCGATATATATATGCTATGATGTGTAACGTAAAATGTCATACCGTTAATTTGAATTTTTCCATTTGAGATTTCTTCGTTCAGTCAAGGTAATAATGATTAATAACTGCCGAACAATCAGCTTAGGATATATAGTAGACCACGCGTGCGAGTCAATTAACTGAGATGTAATTGAGCGTAAACCGTCTGTATATACCGTTACACATTTTTTGTAATGATATGGAACTCACAAAGTAGGTATCAGAGAATGAGATTTCTCTCGTTTTCATAAAAAAAACGGTAGCTTCAACTTATTATAGTATTTTTGTTGTCGCCTTTGACTAAGTAGTTCGGTGAAGTTGTAACGCAACTTGCGCGCACGATTCCTGAATTAAACGAAGTTAATTCACTTTCGCCTCTCGCGCGCGCTAACGGATATTTCGCAGCGAGCTAATTTTGCAACGCTACCGTTATTTGCATGCGACTCCGTGAGTCGTGAGATTCCTCGTAAAACCCGTTAAATTTCATGATTTTGTTGTTAATTCAGAGGCTCTATTTAAAACAGTAATTGCACTTTCGTTATAGGATAAAATCGTCATATCTGAAATTTATAGATACACAGAAAATCGGTTAATTTTTATCTTACTCTTATACTATCACTCGGACAATATTTACAAAGGATGAATGTATATAGCTTGAAATTGCAACGTTATTTACTTGACGAAATATTAACGCAACCTCTCCTTTTTTTTCTGCGAAAAATAAAAATGAAACACGAACGTCAGAGTGAGAGCGGAAAAAACGTCAACGCTTTGGACACATACATACGCATTCGAGATAGCAGAGCACAGCGAAAGCAAATATAGCGAGTAACGCGATCGCGTGTATATACGCACGAGAGCTCCGAGTGCAGATATGGAAGTTGCTTCTCTACTCCCGCGCGTTCACGTTGGCTTTGTCCCCCTCAGTTCTTATGTATCTCTCCTAACCTACCTTGCATTCTCTATTCATCTCACTATCTTCTTCTCTCCTTTGATATACCAGTATATAGGCACAAGTTTCTAGTTGCCTCGTCTCTCTATATAGGTTTGCGGTTTCTGCGTACGCTCGCTATTATTTCTTTGTCATCTCGCGTATCTTTTTCTACCCCGTTAACTCTTTTGTTATAACTTTTAACAATTCAATCATTTTCTTTTGTTGGTTTTTTTTATCGCTTTGGTTTTTGATTTTCTACCTCCCGATATCTGCATATATGTATACGTATAACTCGAGAGTAATATACACGGGCTGGATTGACAGGACAATTTACTGCAGCACTGCGTGGTTTACTCGCCTCGTAGTCGTCGTTCTGCTCTCAATGCGTAGTTTTCATGTTTTGTTTCGACAATTTATGATGCCTATAACCATGATTTTATTCGCTTCCAGCTTTAACGGCCTGTACACGCACGTGCGCGCGCATTATATCCACTTTTACTATATAGCCTATACCGCTTTTGAAAAACCGCGTATGTGCATTTATGTTCTACATATTTTCCACTTGTCTCTCGATGCACATATATGTATACGCCTCTTGTCTTGTTGTATATATATGCGATATAGCGGATGTAACATTGGTTAATCTAATTACGTTGGACTGGTATATCAGAACGGATTGAAGTGGTGCATGTCTATGTGTGCTCTATTTGAGTATAGCTATTCTACTTTGCTCTCTAGTCGCTTGTTTTTTTGTCCTTCCCCTGCAATCCTTTTAGCTAACTAGATTCGAGTACACGCGTATAGGATACAGGAGAGCTTCATGGGAGTCATTTGCAAAATTGCAAAATCCCGAGCATCGTATTCGGTCACCATGCACGACGTCGACAACGCCGACGTAACAGTTTACCACATTTTACTCTCTTTTAAACCGTCGCGGCTTCATCTTATATAATTCTTCTCTCCTCCATTCTCGTATAATATATACGTGCATGTATAGCGTGTGCACTGCATTCTTTTATCATCAGAAGTCAAAGTGAATATTGTGAGAGTGAAACTCCCCGCGCATTGAACGGTATATATAAAAAGCAGTGGCGTCGGCGTCGGTGGCTGCACTGTCTCCTCTCATAAACACACTCGTCCATATATTTGCTTCTCTTCCTCAACACGTGCGCACGTACTACATATAGTACTACGCACCCATACACACACACACACACACACTGTTGAGCAAATACAGGTCCGTGAGTCCCGGTGAAGGTATACATGACCGTATAGGCTGACGTCACTGCCATACAGGCTTCTCTCGGGACTTATATCTCACACAAAGAAGCGAGGGGACCACATATACACACACATGTTTATAGAAGCCCACGTATAGAGCAAGATAGAACGAAGAGAAGAAGGAACGAAGGAGAGAGAGAAAGAGAGAAAGAGAAAGAGAGAGAGAGAAGTCCCGCGCGGCAGGTAGTGGGGCCCAGTTGCCTCGTATATGCTTGAACGCGGGGCGCGAGTGTACAGTCCAGCGAGAGCGAGAGAGAAAGCGAGTTGGGGCCAGAAGAGTGGGGGTGGCTGTTCAAGTCTCTCTCTCTCTCTCTTGCTCGCCTCGCGAGAGGCCAGGTATAGGAGAGCCTCTTGGCTGCTGCTGCTGCTGCGCTCTCGCGCGCAGGTACACATTATACAGCCCCGCGTACGCCAGGGGGACAGACGTACCTTCCTCCGATCGCCCGTAACTGCGGGCTGCGCGCGCGCTCGCGTGTGTGTGTGTGTGAGAGTGTGCAACCGAGAGAGCCGCTTTTTCTTCGGTTCAGTTTCTCTCGTAGCCGAGACGCTTGTCACGCTGCGTGCTGGCCAGTGCGTGTGTCTTGTGTGTATAGTGCTACGAAACGACCTAGTGCATATAAACCCGTATAGTCCAAGTGCGTCGTCAGGTTTTTCTAATATCGGAGCACGACGACAACGGCAGGCAGGCAGCAGCAAGAACCAAAGCTTTTTCTTCACGTGCTATATTATATATGTGTGTATAAGCGTCGAGGACGCGCCTATACAAGAGTGCGTGATGATTATGCGAGTCGCAGGTTATGCCGCAGTGAAACTGGATGTGCTCGAGAGTGTTCTTTGTGATTTAACAACGACGACGACGAACTATTGTACAAACTCCTGATAGTAATATATACCGATTGCTCACGTGCGCGCGTGTGTGTATGAGGCTGTGGTTCGCATCACCTGCGCGTGTGCATCTATATACAAAGTAGAAGAAGAAGAGGAAAGTGAATAGAATCCGCGCGAGTGCTGTTGAGATAATTTTTTTTCTTGCTCCAACGCGCTCGCGTCACGTAGAGTATATAGTGTAAAAGCGATTTTCCCGCCGGAGGCTGCGGCACACGCCGATCGGGGTCATCATCAGCAGTGCTGCTCCCCGCGTGCTGCTCTCTCGCGCGGTGTACGTTTATACGTCGCGGAGTATATAGTAGCTCGCGGCAGCAGAAGAACGAGAACCGAGGTGGCGCGGAGAGGAGAAGAAGAAGAAGACGAAAAAAAAAGAAACGGAGACGGGCGGAGAGAGAGAACCGATCGCAGCAGCAGCAGCAGAGAGCTGTACGCAAGGAGGTCAAGGGCCTTTCACCGCGCTCGCGCTCTGCTCCCGGCTACTCTGCTCTCTCTCTCTCTTTCTTTTACGCGCGACACCTTCGGCAAACAGACATTCACGCGTGTATGTATATATATAAACGACTGAAGGTTGTTATCAGTCACGGAATTAGTGAGGAGCGGAAGAAGCGACATTGCAACAGCAGCAGCGGCATCTCCGCCCAGCTTGTTTGCATCTCACCGCGAGCATGCGGCTTATCTTGCCTGAGGAATTTACGAGCCGGTGGCCGAGAAGTCGAGGAACGATCTTCTCCTCCGTGTGAGGAGATGCTCTGCTATCAGCGATAGCGCGAGCTCGCGCGAGCCTTGTTCTGGTTGGAGGATATATATATAAACACACACGTAGCAAAATGCTCAAGTGGATAAAGGTGCGCCAGGAGGCGCAGCAGCAACAGCAGAGTTGCAGCTCGGCGTCACAGCCACAGCAGCAACAGCAGCAGCAACAGCAGATGCAGACGCAACAAGAGCAGCGCCGGCGACTGGACGTAGGGGAGGAGGAGGAAAACGACAGTGGCATGGAGAGGGAGCTGGACTCGCCAGCCGGAGTCAGGGCTGACTACTTGAGCGACTTGAAAAAAGTACGATGCGAAAAGGAACATGTGATGTTTTCCTCTTTACTACTACTACTACTATACGGTTTATCTCTTCTTTTTCTTTAAAGCGTCTTCTTATTTTTCGTCTTTTAAGTGTATAAATATGCATTTGATCGCTGGAACTTTCGGTCTTATAAGGTGAATCGCCTTCGCACTGATTTATCAGTGTTGTACGTTTTGGAAGGTAACTTGTATCGGTTCGAAAATCAATAGTAAAATAATAATTGGGTATACTTATATTACCGAAGAATTATGAATTTTAATTTAACTCAATCTTGAAACGATCGTTAATTATTATTATCGATGACCTCACGGTTAACGATGAGAAAAAGTATATATATATACACTGAGAGAAATGGTCTAGGAAATTTTAATACAACTTTAGTAAAAATTACTATATTTTATACAAACGG
>JAWWEQ010048758.1:78814-90610 GCA_035583055.1 Torymus tubicola | reverse complement strand
CTAAATAACAAATTTATTACCGTAGTTACTAAATCAATTTGCGAATATCACATCTCAGAAAGTGACTTAAATTTATATGTCTTTCCCTAGAATAAAATTTTATTGGGATTGTATTTCCAGTAACTTTTTTGTTCCTTATTATTTCTGAAGAATCAACAAAATGAGGATTTCAGCTTATAACACCACGCATAAGTCAACACGATATATGTTTAATAAAAGTCTCTATACATTAAATTTTTAGTTTAACGAAATCGTTTCACTAATATAAAATTCAGTTTTATTGCAGCAACAATAATAAAAGCATAAATTGTGACGAATATATTTTACTAATAAATCACGAAACCAAGGAAATGAGAGATTCATTACATTATTATATTCTATAATAACGGAATAATATTCGTAAATCCAACCCCTGCACTCTGCAATGTTGCAATACTCTTCATCATTTCGATTCTCCATCGTTACTATTAATATCTCTTCTAACTCTATGTTTCACCATAGAGCAGCCACGTGTAAGCGTATTAACCGCACATTTCAAACCGTATCAATTACTATTTAACCACCATTAGAATTTCAAATTTCGAACCTTTTCACCTCTCTCTCTCTCTCTTTCTCTCTCTCTCTCTGTCGCCGTACCACAGCATCAAATTTGTATACAACAGCCGGAAGCTTCTACATCTCTGTATCTTCTCGCTTCCGGATTTGTCAGGCGCTTTCTCACATTTTCCCTTAACCCGAGAAAAAAAGATATACGCATGCGCATGCTGGAGAGAGAAAAATCTCGTTCAATCACAGCCCCCACACGAGGCAAAGACAATTTTTTTCCCCTTTCTAAATATAGCCCTTTATTCGCCACGCTAGCACGTGGCAACGTGCAAGTGAATTTCACCAGAAGAACGCAAGGCTTTCTCTCTCTCTCATTTTTTTTCTCTCTTGGCCGAATGCGTCTTTTGAATCGACGGGACACGCACAAAGGGGGTGTGTCGCCTGCCGGCTGTATGTTTATATACTCTTGCACGATGATGTCTATTTTTAGCTATGTCGTCTTTCTTGCAGTCTCTCTATATACGAATAAACTAACACGTGCGTGTACGCGTTGATTGGTTTAATTGATTGAGAAGCTCTCGGTTTGGTTATCACTATAGGAGCCTTCTTTTCTTTGTCATATGCTGCGTACCTTTTTGCAACTGTTTACCACGCGACGGACTTTTTTTTACTGACTATAATGACGTGCAATGTTCAAACCAACAATCCTTTCGAAGCTTATATACTTTCAAATAAATAAACTGAATTTTTTTCTTATTTATCATAGTACCCAATTCACATTAAAACTTGTTTACAATATTATATCTTTCGTCACAATATTCACGTTTCGCCATATCCACATTTCAGTATGATGTCTACGTCACATGAAATTTGATGACCACATTTGCCAACGAGAAGCCACCTCTCAAAATAGACGCATTCAACTATAGCTCATATCTGACCACACGCACACAATGGCTTAATCGCATTATGAAAATGTCGCGCATACCAAAAGGTCAACCTATGTTCCGACGTGCTCGTGTTCCGCACGCGTTTCGTGCAAAATAACCAACGACCTCCAGTTTATAAGAGCCTCTCTATATATACATATATCTGCAAAACGAACCAAAGAATCTTCGAAGCGAGAATATATACAAGCGCAAATTGAATGGATTTCTCGGAATTTTTTTTTTTCGCTTGGTGATACACTTATACCTGTACCGCACACGTATCAAATAAAAAACTAAGATTCGTGGAATTTCGGAGCTTTTTGTCGTAGGCATCAGGACACTAAGTTTATTGTATACGACATCTAATATCCTATACCTCTATATCGTCTGCGTCATTTGATATCCAATGACGCTTCGCACGTCGTAACCTTTGCGGCATGGCAATGCCAAGGAGCAAGACGGTCGTAATTCATAACTCCGGACGTCGTTATCACCCTAAACCCACACGAGCAAATATAAACGCCGCTTTGTGTTCCCGTGCGTATAACGGTTTTAGCACGCTATAATACTTATATATACTGTGACTTTCCGAGTGAAATAATCGAGGTATATACGAATTGCCTTTGTTTTAAAGAAACTTCGTAAACTTAAGTTCATTTTCACTTTAATCGACAAATGCTGTTCACAAAGCAGTCGAATATCAGGGTAACGTGATCTCCCGGTCTATTCATTCCTTCGGCATCTATACTTGTATATAGCGTGCATATAGAACCTTAAGCTATATAAATCCCTTTGCACGTATTTCCGAAACGAATGGAGAATCAGGTCTGAATGAGCTACTATATCCACCCACGACGGTCTTACTGCACTTCTATCCCTAGCATATATACACATATATATATACAGAAAGCTTCGAGATGCTTATGTGTATCTATGTATATATACATATATGTATACCTAAAGTTCGCCCGGGCAGCATCAGCAGCAGCAGCAGCAGCTCTGCAGTGGCATCAACGGAGGGCGTGGGCGTGTGCGCATCCTGCAGGAGGGGAGCGAACGACGCGATTGACCTATTTTTCGCGGGGGCGTAGGGGACTGGAGATGGTGGTGGAGGAGAAAGAGGAGAAGTAGCAGAAGGTTGAGAGGGAGGGGAAACGGATTTTCGGTGGACCGGCGAACAGGAGACCGAAGAGGAATTAGTTGCCACGACTGGTGTGTATAACGAAATTCGATGGAGGGGGGAGAAGTAAATTATTTTTGAAGGGGAAGGGAAAGGAGAAAAGAAGGAGAGGGCGATAAGCTGTTGTTGAGAAAGAGGGAGAGGGACGATGCTAATGAGTGGAGATTGTCTCTGGACTAAAGGTATTTATGGGAGGTCAGTTTACAGGCTATTTGGGAGGTATGGCAATAGACGTATAAAGGTGGATAATTCGAAGATATTTCGTACGTAATTTTTGGGGATATTGTCGGAGCTTTGAATACGAATATGGTTGCTCGTTTGTATTGGATTCAGTGATAAGTGGTAACTGTTTAGAGCAATCAGAGTGCAACTATACTCGGGATTCGAAATGGATTTTACGGATGCTATTGAGTTGGATAAATAGAACATTATTTCTCTTGCGCATTTACCTTTCTATTCTGAATCAGTATGAGATTTTTAGTAAATACAAAAGTAAAGAAAAGAAACAGAAGAAATATATATGAATATTGCAATTTAAAGTTTTATTTGATATCACGTGACATTATGACGACATTATTTTGCTTAATTGGAATTTCTATCAAGATATTTTATTGCTTTGCACAAGCTCATGTTTATTTCCTTGAATTAAGAATCTCATAACATCAGCTGACCTCCTACATCCCCATCTTATGACCCCTCGCTCAAATAAATCTGTCAAGATTTTCATAGAGCGAAGGTCAATTTTTTAATTAACCGTCTTATATGATATGGTCCTGGTGGTAAATACGAGGGAAGAGTTTAATAATATCAAGTTAAATATATGTTCCGAACGTCCTTATATATTTAGATGGCATTTTTTTATTGTCAAAGAGAAAGGTGAAGATATGTACAAAAATGTATAAAAATACATATCATATTAGAGTTGGATATTAATAAAATGCAATCAACAAGTTTAATGCATTCAGGCTTAAATTAAAACAGCTGTTTTGTACGGTCATAAAATTGTTGAATGACGTAATTCAAAGAGAACCCTAGCGGAAATGATAAATGTAAAAATTTTATGTTATTTACATTTGAATTTAAACATTTTATAATAATTTTTAACATTTATTATTTTTACTAGGAGAGAAAAAATGTATTAGTATGTGATTATTATGTTCAAAACATGAAAATGCGATGCATTTAATAACAGCATTTTCCAATATAGAAATGTGCGTACTCCACAAAATGTTGACGTTAAAGTCATACACCAAATACAATAAACCCAACTTACTATTCTTTCTAGACTTAATACTCTGCCTTGAAATACAACAAAAAGTCCCGTAGATGTCATATCGAATACGTTACTTTCCAAGTCCATCAAAACATTGGCGACAGTTACGCAGTCATAAAGAAAGTTTAATTTGTAATTTAAAGTTTCCAGTATTAATACAGAAAGTTTCGTAGTCATTTCAACAGGCTACTGTTCCCATTTCAAATTTCTATTTTGCGACAACGTGTCTGAAGCCATGTTGTGCAATTGTTAATATTCTTTAATGTAGGTACGTGTTAGGTTTTGTTGGAAAGTTCAGTAAAAGGGTTGCGGTCGAGAATCATTGAATTACCATGAGTATTTGTTCTCTAAATAACGAAGTCTATAAAATTTTCTGAATCAGGCGTGAAGCAAACTAAGTTTCTTAAGTAGATTTCTGATAAGTTGGATTTATCGAAAAACACAACCAGACATGTTAGTTTAGCTGTTATACGTATAGTGGACAAAGTTTCGTTAAAAAGTTTATAGTGCATAGGAAGTCACGCAAATAAATGATACTTTCGTTCGAGGGTAGAATATCTGATGCTGCTGAATTTAGGCTGTCTGCTATTTATATCTGTAAACGCTTTCATAGAGTTCTGTAGTTTTTGATTCTTCATCTTTCTTTCTTGTATAAAAGTTTTAATGCTTTTTTTTCAAATTAATGTAATAGTTCGATCAGATTACTTACTTTTTATTTCTAGAAAAGAAGTAATTTCAAAGTTCAATAAAGAATATTTTGTGCGCAGTTTCAATATAAGCAAGTTTATTATGGTTACTAGTATTTATAAACATAATAGTTTAACGTTTTGAAATGTTTTCTTCTCAAGACTATTAAATAATGGTATAAAAATGAAAATCCTTCTATTTATTTTTCATGTATCCTATAGAACTAATTTTTTAATTAATTATTTCGTTTGCAAATTTTGATCTCAGATAAATTCACATGTATGCAGAATAAATAATGAAAACAGAAACCGAGAAATATGGTCTTTTACCTGACCCGCAGGTGTACTTTATGTAAACAAAAGGTCGAATATCCTTTAAGCTTTGAATAATAAATTGCTTGAAATGGAACTGGAGAAACAATTTCACTTGACTTTGAAATAAGAGCATATTCTTAATGAGGCAATAAATTTTAATCCGATAAAACTCTTTACATCCCTGTAGGGTTCTGTATTATTCATTTATAAATATATCAGGTACTTTCATCAATTATACTTATTATACAGTACATTGTAACATTAATATTAAATACATGGGTGGAAATTGCAATTTAGAACAAACTTAATTTTATATTAAATTAGTCTGAAGTACTTTTATGCTCCAAGGGATCAATTTGATAACACAGAACAAGAATTTATCTATTTCCGAGAACTTAAATAGCATCTTCGTAAATTTATCCAAGGGCGCGGTAACGACCTGCTTGACGAGTAAGGAACGTAACGTGACGTCTCAAGTGAGCAGGGCGTACCCTTTATAATTTGTTTTGGGGTTTCCTAACGTTACTTTTTGGCACATTTCTCATATTATAATATTATAAAAATCAAATCTTGATTCTTAAGATAGTTTAATATAATATTACGTGAACTACGATAGTTTAATATAATATTACGTGAACATTAAACTTCATTTGACGTAAATTATTCTTTGTGTATATGTCTATGATTTATGTAACAGTTGAAAGACTCTGACATTTGGCAATGTCGCACAGTCGAAGTTACTCGTTTAAATTGAGGTTAGGTATTTCATTTCGGAGATTGTTTGTATAGTGTTTTATTGTCAATGCGACGTTGCCATGTTCGCAACGTCTAGCGGAAAGGATTAACAAACGTATATTTTCATACTTTTGATCACAAATATCTAAAAAATTTTCGTGGCTCCATGCATTTTTTAAGTAACCATTGCAAAGCTTAAATTTTAAACTATAACCATCTCGTTTCTTAACTTCCTCCGTATTCGACGTCTATATTTATTTTGAAAGTTTCTATCAGAACACGCAATTCTATTGACATGAAAATGCATTTACCATGTAAAAATATACATTTTCAAGAATTTTTTACTGAAAAATGTTCGTGGCAACCTAGGTTTAAAAAAATATCAAAAAATTTGTCAAAATCTGAGGAATAATATATATTTTTTTCGTAAGTCTACGCATTCAACCTCATTTTTATAAAACCACCTTAAGGTGTGCGTACACACCACCATGTACGCATCTTATTTGCGGCAGGTGCAAAAAGGGTGATTGATTAAGCTGATAAATCAGCTGATATCTTTTGATAGGGCTATGTACAGATCGTCACTCACGATGCGCGTATATACAACTAAGCGACGTGTGCATATAAGCATCTTATATCACTATCTATCTACTCTTAAAAACTCGTGAAATCTCTCTAAAATTACTTTAAAAAAAAGTAAAAATATTGGTGAGTAAGTATATCCGTCTCTCTTTCTCTCTCTCTCTCTCTCTCTCTCTCTCTCTCTCTCTCTTCCTCTGTCTCTCTCTTTTATTTTTAAACGTTTATTAAAGACAAGAAAGTTATGAAATCAATCAACAAATTGTCAAATATTTAAAAATCAGTCGAATTTTCGGTGATTTTCTGCTAAATACGCATACTTGCCGGGCGCGTTGTTTTGTAGTTTTTAGGTGAACAATCAGAATGTTTATTCAATTTTTTTTAGTAATTTTCTCTGTTAAAATTCATAATTTTTTTTATTATACTTATGGAATCCTTAAAAATCTCGTAACGATATTTGTTTACAACAATATTTTCAATTTCCAAGGGAAATAATTTTTTTTTTTTTAATTTTCTTTTATCACGTTCGGCAAGTGGGCGTATTTAGCAGAAAATCAGCGAAAATTTGACTGGTTTTTAAAATACTCGACAATTTGTTGATTGATTTCATAACTTTCTTGTCTTTAATAAACGGTTCAAAAATAAAAGAGACAGCCAGAGGGAGATATTATATACATTTGTATATCATGAGTATTTTACTTAACATAAAAAACAAATCTTCAAACATTAGAAAAAAATCTTATTTCATGTGAGAGAAAATGAACTAAGATATCATCAATCTGAGTTGAAGATTCAGCAACAATAAACTCTGGTACAAAATCAATTCCAATATATTCGCCCAAAGAATCTATATCATGCAAACTCAACGCTCGCAAAACACGCAGCGAGAGAATCTATAAAACGCACAATATCCTCCTGCTTTCATCCCACGTTCGACGCAAACATCTTTTTTCCTCGGCAAAATAGAACACGGACAAATATGATCAACGGTGTGAGCTCACAATCACAACCTTTGCACGAAATGTATAGACTTTAGTAACGCTGAATATATATATAAGCAAGATGAGAATTTCTTAGGGAAATCAGACGAGGAGCGGAAAGACGTAACCGACTCATAAAACCATTTGCCCGCGTCGTGTGACAAATCGGAAAATAACGAGAGGATGAAAATGACTGGCAGATAGATGCGCTAGAAGAGAAAAGCTCACTAAATTTGTTTTTCGTATGCTGTCGCAGTTATATTTTTGTAAAAATATGTATCTTTTATACATAAATTCCAACATAATTGCACTAGTAAGAATAATAATGATCTAAATGAATACAATTACATATTAATGTATTTACAAGTTTTACGCTTAGATCGATTTATCCAGGACTGAATAAAAATTATTTCTTGAAAAATTTTGAAAACCCTTTTCTACGTCTATAGAGTTTTTTGAAATATAATATTTACAATGCAAGGCTATACCATGCACCGCTGCACATCGATTTTCTGAAACCACAATCAATTCATAAAAGAAAATTGTATGTGGTTTACGTGGCTAAATTGAAACTCTATTGGCATATAATAAATAATTATTTAACATTAAATAAGATACTATTATTCGTAAGGAATTGAAATAATAAAAATAAAATATATACACATTTTGAATTACTTTTAAGACTTAAAAATGAAGAGACTTTTTAATGATTTATATATTATATGTATATTTTGCTATAACACAATTTTACATGATATTTAAAATATATTTCTATACAATTCATACGTTGAATAAGTTCAAATTATTTCTGAACTATATGAATATTTCATTTTTGTTGTAATAAATTAATTATCGAAAATTCAAATCTTGAAGTCAGAAATTCAGTTTCTCAAACAATATTTCAGGTAAACGATAAAAATACTGTTATGTATGATGCTGATGTTTTAACGATCTTTAAAAAAATTAACACAAGTTAAAATAAGATATTAATAACTCATTCGAAAAATCTTATAATAATAATAAAAGTTAAAAAAATTTTAAAAAGTAATTGTAAAAATTTTTTATTTCCTTTAATTTAATTTAAAATGTTTACCGATGCGAAATTTGCGAAATTCAAAGTTATTATCCCTCCTGCTGTCAATTCACAAGGCGTTGAACACCGTAAAGCCATACACTTTATCAATTTCTGAGCTTTTGTAGAGCAGGTGTACCACTGGTTATTGTAACTGTAAAAAATTAAATTAGAAATATGTAGTAAACCATGATTTTATCTATTATTAAAGCTACATTAAGAAATGAATAGAAAAACGGGTGCACGCAATGGAGCAATATCTAATTTTGTTACCGATATAATACATGTGTTTTTAATTTAGCTAATACATTAAATCGCATAGTTAGCTTCATTTCGACTTATTTGGATTTAATATGAGCTTATTTAATTGGAGGTAAATCAACACATTTTTGAGAAAATATTTTCACTGTCAAGGAGAGTATCTGAGTTTTGGATTATAGATTTTTCTCAAACTTTGAGATATGATTTAAGATATCGAAATATGAAGGAAGACACAATATTAGATCCTAAGGCTTCAATAAACTGAAGTTATCAACGTTTTTAGCTGTATTTTAAGGAAATACTGAAAAAATTGCGATGTCTTTTATACAAACTATCTAGTCTAGACAAGTCTCACATAGAATGGTAAAAAAATACAATAAAACAAGAGAGTACGAGCTTTCAATTACTTTTTTTAGAATTAAAAAATATCAACTCCTCCTAAAGTTACGATAGCTCAAAGTTAAGCAACTAAAAACCACTTATAAATCGAGGAGTTGATATTTTTCAATTCTAAAAGAAGTAACGGAAAGCTTGCACTCTCTAGTTTTATTGTATTTTTTACAGTTCTATGTGAGACTTTTTTCAGTACTTCCTTAAAATACAGTTTCAAACGTTAACAACTTCAGTTTATTGAAGCGTTAGAATCTAATATTGTGGCTTCCTTCATATTTCGGCATCTAAAATCATATCTCAAAGTTCAGAAAAAAATCCGTGATGCGGATCTGAGATACACTCCTTGTAAGACATTTTTAAAGATATTTAAATATGAAGGAATTCACAATATTAGACCCTAACGCTTCAATAAATTTAAACGAAATTCGAAGCCGACATAAAATACTTTTCTAGGTAACTTACGTGCTGTGGAAAAGAGATCGACTGTGATCAGTAATCTTTTGACCTGGCCAGCATAAGAAAAATAAATGTACGCAGATACCAATTAAAATTAAGCTATATCTCATACATTCTGTAGGATGATCGCGTTTTAACAAAATCTGTAAATAGTATATGCACATTGTTAATAGTGTTACAAGTATAAAGCATTTCGAAGAATTGTTTTAAAGCAGCGATTGTACTGCACCTTGAAATAATTTCTTATATTTCAAGTTACTTACTAAAACGGTCAAAAACGTGACGTAGATGGCATTTATTCCTAATATTGCAAGAAAGGATGAGGAATAAGATGACTCGATAGTACTCATAAAACTGTAATTCAGTTATAAAATATAAAATAATATGGAATATAATTGAATTATGTTTTCCAAGATCTAATATCAGATTGTAAAGGAAAAAGATGTGAACGTTAAAGCATTATTATTTTATTATAATTTACGTTCATACATATGAAAAACATCTTTCAAATTGTTGATATTTATATTGAGTTTGAATTATTGAATTAATATTTGAACATGTATAATTATATAAACATATTTATTGCAAACGATGTTGCAGCTCAAATACTTAACTGTAATATGTCTTTATGAAGTTTAACTATTGTAACAAATAAATCATAAGTTACATCTCGAGATACATTTTCACTTAGAGGTTTAGTTGAAGTTTCCAATCGAAACCTAAAAACTTACTACTGAAATATAATAATTTTCATTTTTGGACCACATAAAAAAGTATAGTTATTTTTTAAAAGAATTAAGTCCACAATCATAAATTAAAAATAGTAATACAAAAGCTACAAAATTACAAAGCTACAAGATTGCAAAATCATTCAATGAGAATTTACTTGTACAGAAAAAGAGAACACATTACTTTTTCACTTATTTTATCAAATTTCACGATGAATTTTTATAAGATTCTTGGCATTTCTTAGAAAATGTTATATATAATTTTCACATTTGGATTTGCTTTAGATAATTATATAATTTTTTTATATTTCTACAGGTTTTCCTATTTATTAAAGCAATTGTGGACATCCTTGCCAAGCTAATATTCTCAAAAAAAATAACAATACAATTTCTCAGTCAATTTATGCTTTTTTTATGGAACTCACTTGATTATTTCAAATAAGGCAATGCAATGTTCGACCAATACTGCGTATATGGAATCGACGGTAATAAGTATAAGGCAACTTACAGTACAAAGTACAGTGTCAAAAAGGAAAATTTTTTTATAATGATTGTAAGGATTATCAAATACAGTTGCCAGTATGAAATCTGGTTGTCGAGATTCGTTCAAAGGCATTACTATGTCCAATGCAATTGGCATTAGCGGTGATGTAATAAAGAAAACTAAAGCTGAATACATGTAGGCTGAAAACATTGTATATAAGCTATTCAGTTTTATTCTATTTTTTTATACAAAAAAATAATTAGCATTAAAAGTACACAACCTTTGGTAAACAGATTTTAATGAGTGGAAATAGATTCGCTAAAACTGTTTTGGCCCACCGATGAAAATACCGAAAAAATAAAGAAACGTCAAATACCGAAAAAATAAAGAAACGTCAAATACCGAAAATGATGTATGTCGACTGTTATAGGAAGTTCTAAAAAGCAACATGTTGAACTCTAAAAAAAAAACAAAGATAATTATGTGGAAAGGTAAAAAGTGAAAGATATAAGAATGCTGAAAAGATTCTATGAATACTGAGTGACTGGTTCTGCGTTAAGTATAAAAACTCTAAGTCTGCACGACAAATCTGAAGGAGACAAGTGGATTCCAACGGTAGGAGATCCCACAACCAACGATAGAGACAGATCCAGCTGATCGTGTAAGGAGAACAATCTTGAATGTGACGAATGGCAAGATACTAGAAGAGCTAAAGATGCGAGTTACACTCAGGGAAACGAAAGCATTTGTGAGAAACATTTGCCCAAAGAATAATAACGGAGTTTTATTGCAATTGAATACCAACTAAGCTTTCCAAAAGGCTGTGTCTAAGGGGGTTTTAAAGAAAAAGTTTGGGTAAAGGGCCTACCTTATCCTTAAGTTCACGCTGTTGAACCGGTTAAGAACAGATAAAGGTGAAACAGGTTCAGAAAGCAGTGAAAGAGTAGATGGATAAACAACGCGGTATCCCACGTCTTCGAGATAGGAATGGTCGAGCAGAGGTTGACCACAAGAACGCACATGAACGGCATCTCTTATCTTCCGCGGTCATCAAATATATTGCTTTTATTATTAACTGTAATTAATACATTAAAATTGTTTACCTAAGGATATTAAGAAATGAATAAATTATCTACCATCGCAGTCGTGTTTTCCGCTTGGAATTTTTTTAGGGGGGGG